>GL501565.1:311033-322872 GCA_000149185.1 Mayetiola destructor
TGCTTAGTGCTGAAGATGATCGCCATTTGAGCGTTCGAAATGCGCATTCACTTGTAAATCCGGTATTATTTTATATTGGATTTTTCGTTGCAAAAACAATAAGGTTTATATTCCGTGTTAGTGTCTCAATGTTATCAGTTTTTGCTTTTTAATTGTTCATAATGTATTATCTAATACAAAATTCTGATAAATAATTTTCATAATTCCGAAAAAATAGATTTAATATCATAAAATGGAAAAGGGAATTTCGATAACACATTTGATATTGACGCGAATTCAGTTGATTTATTTTATTGTAATGTTAAAATATTGTCTCACAAACAAATATCATCAAAAACAAGTAATTCGATTGGAACACGTAGAGAGAGCGTTAACGAAAACACATTCAATACAAAGACACTTATGAGAAACAGATGGAATTTTGGCTTTGAATGAAATATGGATATTTATAAATAATTCAGTCTTCATTATAATGATCAATATTGGACCGTAACGTTGGATGTGGAATCGAAAATTTTCCATTTCAAATTTTGTCAAACAATTCAAATCCATGAAATTCAAATATGATTCCGAAAAAAGAAAAATAAATAAGAACAGGGAATTTCGATGAAACATTTGATATTGAAGCGAATTTAGTTCGTTTCTTGAAATATTGTCTTGCACACCAAGGTCATCAAAAACAAGCGAATCGATTCGAACACATAGGATCTATATTGCAGAGAGATCATTTACAAAAACATAGTCCATTCTAATACAGTCATAAGAAACAGATGGAATTTTGGCGTGAATAATACATGGATAGTTATAAATAATTCAGTCTTTATAATAGCAAAAATTATTTTCATTCCAAAACTTATCAGACAATTTACGTTTCTTGAAAGTTCAAATACAAACCTCGAAGGAAATTTTGATGAAATATGTATTTGATATTGAAGCGAATTTTATTAATTTCTTCCATTGTATTCTAGAAATATTATCTCACACACCAAGATCATTAAAAACAAGCAATATGATTGGAACACGTGAGATCCGTTTTACGTGAAATTCAAATATAATCATTTCGTGGCAATATTGAGGAATCGTTTTGCCTATAAAAGGCCAGCTCTTTATTCCAATGAATTATAGTTTAATTTCATTGTTAAAGTTATAAAAATGTTGAATTTTCGGAAATTGGCTATTTTTGGCTTTTTAGTTGTGAGTTATGAAACTTGGATTTGCAACTGTTGGCAGTTGACTGACTGATTTTCTATTGTGTATAAATTTAATTATTTGTTATTAGGTTGCAGTGTTTGTAAGCAGATCATCAGGA
Organism: Mayetiola destructor; assembly: GCA_000149185.1. NCBI lineage: Eukaryota > Metazoa > Arthropoda > Insecta > Diptera > Cecidomyiidae > Mayetiola > Mayetiola destructor. The sequence continues at coordinate 312,343 of GL501565.1, forward strand.
GATTACAAGTGAGAATATGATTTTTCTTTCTTTATTTGTTATTTCGCATAAAAGCCGCCCCTACATTTGCATATTTTAGGGCTCTCCTATAAATATTTTCAACATTAATTTAACTTATTCATAGAATAGAATTTTTCAATTTGCTTTTTTTCCTATTTCCTGGTTCATTTTCATTGAATATAATTATCATGTTGATTGTAGTTGATTTTAGCTATTCGTAAAACGTTATATTTTCTTAAATTCGTTCTGAAGGAATTGGTTGAAAATTGTCTAGAATTACGTGTAGCATAATGATGAATATTGTTGATTCTCGTAATGTTTTATTGCTGTTCTTATTCTTTATTATATTATTCATTAATAGTGTTGAATTTCATTCGATAATCTGTTATCTGTTGATGATTTTATTAATTTGTTCCTTTTATGTATCTCATTGGTACTAATAATATTGATATGGTCATTCCTGAAGGAAATTCATCGTATTTCACGCAAGTTTTGTGTAACCTGTAAGCTGTTTATTCGATATTCGGCTAATGATATTAGTTTGACTCACATATTAGCTTATCCAATTGTTTTATTTACTTCAATTTTTCTTTTGGCAAATTTCCTGAGGTTTGAAAACTTATTATTGATGTTTCGAAGCAACTGCTTTTGATCATATAGGCATAGTTAATATGTGATTTGCTAACCCCAGTTGCATATTTTGTATTCAATTTGTTCATCAGTTTGAATTTATTCGAGGTTATTTTGGAATTAACATGTGTTGAACATTCATTTTAATGAGACGCAGTGTCTAAATTAGTGTGAATTTAATGAGAGAAGGCACAATTTTAGTTTTTAGCGCGAGAACGATGTAAAAAGATGTGAATTTAGTGTCAGTTTTTATTTATTATTATCTATTTTAGACGATTATTTTAACTTCTTTTGGTAGCACTTCAATTAATTGTAGTTAATCACAGTTTTAACGTTACTATACACTTGTTTATCGATGATTTTGTGCCTATTTTGATTATTAAAAAATAGTAATTTATTCAACACCGTGATTCAAAATACATCATTCAACATCATACGTACAAATATATATTGTTATACTTTTAGATTAAATTTCCATCGATTCCTGTGTTTATGCAATTTTGAATCGAATCTATTTCTCAAATTTCAGCTCCAAGGCTTTTGGAGAATTTAGAGCTGCGTGAGTTAGAAAACAAAATATTCAAAAATATGAATGGATTTAAACCGAATTTTCAATTTTCTTAGGTTGTTAGACGGTATTTAAACGCTAACATCAGATATCTCTGAATATCAAATCAATATTCTACATAAAGTTAACGATAAATTGATAAATCAGTGTCTGGAGCGATTTCAAAAAGAGTAAGATTTTTTCATCCTTTAATACCATCTGATAATTTAATTAATCAATTTAATTGACATTGAACACATTCAGATTGGATAGAAGGAAAAGTTCACAATTAGAAGAAATGAAAGCGATGAACGCGTATGATGCACTATTTGCAGCATGCTGGGAATAGTAAGTCTGTTGTCTGAAATTATAGTTTCGTTCTGTTTTTCATACAATACAATATTTCTTTATCCATTAAATAGTAAACATGAAATGTTACTCACGTAAGTAACTACCCAACTAGGTGGTCATGGTTTAAAAGCGTTCGATAAACGTCATGTAGGTTTTCTGTATGGCGCGCATACCTCGGCCTTCATAGTGCAAAATGTGACACTTACGTGGTTGAGACATTTGATATCAAAATTTGTCATTAAACGTATTCATTGAGCAATACATAATAACAATAATTAAAAAAATATGTTCGTATGAAGTCGAATTGTATGAAATTGTCTGAATTGTTTGAGCTGTCAGTGACATTGAATGCATTCACTTCAATATGGCGCTGCCCATGAATTGAACACACAGAAAATCGGGGTATGACGGCGCATCGTATCATTATCTTCTGCACAAATATATTGGAAATGGAGATGATCCGAAGCGACGTACAGAAAACGTACATGATGTTTATCAAACGCTGTTCAACCATGATCATCTGGTTAATAATTTAACTCGCGGAGACAGTGACCGAAATGAGAGTTTTTTTCATATAGTCTTAAAGTGGCAGCATCTAAGTGTGACATCTGGTGGCATTTTAATTCGATGATAAAAGACGGAAACATCATCGAATTTTTCGTTCACATGAATGATTATGCATATAGCCCATATAACGATTTCGCTGATCTGTAAATATATCTTTGAAATTCGATATCACATTTTTTCATATCATTTTCAATTTAATTTTTGCATTTTTTCATGTCAAAAGGCAACAAGAAATCCGCCTATTGATGAATACGTAAGTTAACTCATTTCTTTAGTTTTTATTCCGTACCAGATTCATTAACAATCTTTCAATTTGAATTTTATCTAGACACAAAGAAGAAGGCATGAAACATGATGAGGCCAAACTTTGGGTCATTATTCATGAATATGATTGGTAAGCGCCTGATGCAGTCGCAAATTCGGTTTGATAGTAATTGATCACGTGAATATTCTAGGGGAATCCTCGGGGAACACTATACAGGGACAAGACCAGGGAACAGATCACCATCACAACGAGAATATGTGTCGTAAGAATATCAAGTTTCCATCGATCATTGTGATTATACAAGTTTTAATTGGATTCGTTTTTCCAATTTTTAGCATCCAGAGGCGTTTTGAAATCTTTACAGATTTGTGAGTTAGAAAACAAAATATTAAAAAATATCAATGGAGTGAAACCAATTTTTTGATTTTCTTAGGGTTAAAATAGGAGTCCGATATCAAAAAACCCATAGATATAAAATCAATCTTTTGAATAATGTAGAGAATGATTTCAAAATTCGGTGTCTGGGAAAATTTAGAGAAAGGTAAAACGTTTTCATCGTTTGATAACTTCTTATAATTTAATTAATTTTATTGACTCGGGGAACATTCAGATTGCCGTCAACATTGCAAAACGAATTAAAACCGTCATATGCGTATACAACACTGGTTGAAGCATGCAGGGAATAGTAAGTCCATTGTCTGAAATTATAGTTTCTTTTTTGATTTTCAAAAAATACAATATTTCTTTTTCTATTAAATAGTGTAGATGAGATCAAAGAAACGTAAGTAACTGATATAAAACTCACGGAGGCAATTACCGAAATGAGAATATTTTTCCACATAGTCTTCGTGTTTGTGTGGTCGTAGGTAAGGGTGAGATCCGCTGCCATATTAATAAGATGTTGCAAGACGGAAAGATCATTCAATTTTTCGCTGACATGAATAATAGAAACATACATAAACTGGAAATGTAATTATATCCTTGAAATTCGATATCACATTTTTTTCATATCATTTTCAATTTAATTTTTGCCTTTTTTCATGTCGAAAGGGATGAGAAAATCAAGCTATTGACGGAAGAGTAAGTTAAGCCATTTTCTGAATTTTCTTTCGTACCAGATTCATTTACAATCTTTCAATTTGAATTTTATTTAGATACAAAGAAGACGGCATGAAACCTGATGAGGCCAGACTTTGGATCATTTTTAATTTACAGTAAAAAGAACAGGTACAAGCACTTATCATTTAATGAAAAATTGTCAATTTTTTTAATATAAAAACGATATAATTTCAGCGAAATCATCCAAAAATATCATCTCAATCTACCACAATGACCACAACAAAATCGGACATATCTTCAGGATTTTTTAAATAAAAAACCACTTAAAAAATGATCGTTTTAATTCGTAGTCTTAAAAAAACTCTATGCGAATGATAAACTATTGTAAAACACTCAATAAATACAAGATGTCAATTGTCATTTAATGCAAAACAGAACGTTCGTTTCTCCTTATTTTACAAAACAGCGCTTAAACTTTTTGAGCTGAAATGAGTCTGTGAATTTCAATTTCGCAGAATTTTCTTACTTGAAAATGATCGAATAGATTCGGTTCGCAGATCGTTGTCATCTTAGTGGCATTTTATTGATTTACTTACTACTTTTGAATGTGGAGATGAAGCAATGACTGTACGCCTATGTCCCAAGTGAATCACGGAGAAAAAAAAACGATGTGAAGTAATGTTAGTACTTAAGTTCGACCACTGAAGTCATATGGATTTGTAAACTCGATCATTTTAAATTTACTGGTGCGAAATTCTTTCAATTTAAGTTTATGAAGAGAAATGAAAAATTCAAATAGAAACAATTCTTTTTTCTTTGAAGTGGATCCGTGTGTCAATTTTTCCCCATTCGAAATATTATTAAAAAAAGAAAGTCGAATATGTTGAAAAAATCATCGAGTCACAAATGAAACACGTGAATGGTTTATACTGTGTTCCGTTCGGCTTAAAAGCTCGGCTAACAAACTAAATTTTTCAGAAAACAATTGCGACAGTCCTCGAATTTCGTGTGCAATACATGTTGCGTGTACGGGTCAGAAAGACTTTAGGAAGCTGCAAGTTATATTTTTGATGTTCGTGATGCATTCTGCTGGTGAAATCAGAACAATTGAATGAATAATTTTCAGAATTCCGGAAAAATAGATTTAATATTATAAAAAGGAAAAGGGAATTTCGATAAATTATTTGATATTGACACGAATTCAGTTAATTTCTTTTATTGTATTCCTAAAATATTGTCTCACAAACAAATATCATCAAAACAAGTAATTTGATTGGAACACGTAGAGAGAGCGTTAACGAAAACACATTCAATACAAAGACACTTATGAGAAACAGATGGAATTTTGGCCTTGAATGAAATATGGATATTTATAAATAATTCAGTCTTCATTATAATGATCAATATTGGACCGTAACGTTGGATGTGGAATCGAAAATTTTCCATTTCAAATTTTGTCAAACAATTCAAATCCATGAAATTCAAATAAGATTCCGAAAAAAGAAAAATAAATAAGAACAGGGAATTTCGATTAAACATTTGATATTGAAGCAAATTTAGTTCGTTTCTTTTAATGTATTCTTAAAATATTGTCTTGCACACCAAGGTCATTAAAAGCAAACGAATCGATTGGAACACGTAGGATCTATTTTGCAGAGCGAGAGAGAGATCGTTATCGAAAATACATTCAATACAAAGACATTCATAAGAAACAGATAGAATTTTGGTGTGAATAATATCCGAACATTTATAAATAATTCCGTCTTTGTTGTAACGATCATTAGTGAACCGTAACTTTGGAATTGAAATTGCAAGTTTTTCATTACAAAATTTATCAGTCGATTTACATTTCGTGAAATTCAAATTCAATAATTCGTGGCAATATTCTGGAATCGTTTTTCATATAAAAGGTTGATTCGTCATTCAATTGATTTCCAGTTAAATTTCATTCTAAAAGTGATAAAAATGTTGAATTTTCGAAAATTCGCCATTTGTGGCTTTTTGGTTGTGAGTTATGAAACTTGGATTTGCAACTGTTGTCAGTTGACTGATTTTCCATATAAATTTAATTATAATTAGGCTGCAGTGCTGGTGATCACATCATCAAAAAATGTGAAGTAAGAATATCAAGTTTTCATCGATCTTTGTGTTTATACAAGTTTGAAACGAATTCGTTTTTAAATTTTCAGCCCTGTGGCCTTTCGAAACTTTAAAGCTGCGTGAGTTAGAAAGCAAAATATTTAAAAATATGACTGGCACTAAAATAATTTCTCAATTTTTCTTAGGCTTGAGCAAGTAAATTATAATAATCCTAACACCATTCAATATAAAGATATCAATCTTTTGGATGATGTAGCGGATGATTTCAAAGTTCAGTGTCTGACACAATTGGATAAGATGTAAGATGTTGTTATCAATTCATACCTTCTGATAATAATTTTTTTAATCGATTTTATTCACAAGGTACGGAACGAGATCCGTCACAGAAGACGTTGAGCCAAATCGCGCGCATGGAGCTCTTGATGCAGCATGCAGGTTTTAGTAAGTTAATTGTCTGAAATTATAGTTCCGTTTTGTTCTTCAAACAATACAATATTATATTTTTTTTTCCCCCCATTAAATAGTGTCAAAAACATGACAAACAAGTAAGTAACTGATATAATACTCACGGATGCAATAACGGAAATGAGAGTTTTTCCACACATTATTCAATTGGTCAGGATCACCACACATGAAAATGAAATAATTGGGCAATTCACAACGATTTTTGAGCGAGGAAACATCATTCAATTTTTTGTTCACATGAAAAAAGTAATTGATAAAAAAAAGGAAATGTAAATATAACTTTGAAATTTGAAATCACATGTTTCATATCATTTTTGATTTAATTTGATTTTTGCCTTTTTTCGTGTCATAAGGGAAACTGCAATCAAGCTATTGACGAAAACGTAAGTTAATTCATTGTCTAAGTTTTATCTCGTACCAGATTCGTCATAACAATCTGATTCTCAATTTTATTTAGATACACAACAATGAAACCTGATGAGGCCAGACTTTGGGTCATTCTTCACGAATTTGATCAGTAAGCACCTGATGCATATGCAAATCTAATTTGATAGTAATTGATCACAAAAATATTTTTAGGGGAATCCTCGGGGACTACTATACAGGAGCAAGACTAAGCAATTTATCACCAACACCAGGAGCCTATGTGCCGTAAGTATATCAAGTTTCCATCGATCTTTGTGATTATACGTAAGTTTTAATTGGATTCCTTTTTTCAATTTTTAGCTTCAAGAATCGTTTTGAAACATTTACAGCTTCGTGAGTTAGAAAACAAAATATTTAAAAATATCAATGGAGTTAGAACAGTTTTTAAAATTTCTTAGGATTAAAAAAGTAGCCAAAAATCGAATCTATGAAGTTAGCACCTATAAATATCAAATCGATCTTTTGGATAAAATAGATCATGATCTCAAACTTCGGTGTCTGGGAATATTTGAAAAAAGGTAAGATATTGTAATCATTTGATACCTCCTGATGATCTATTGAATTTTGTTGATCCGGGGCACGTTTAGATGGCCGTCACAATTCACTGAAGAAAACACACCAGATTTAGCGTATGAAGCACTGGATGAAGCATGCAAGGAATAGTGAGTCCATTGTCTAAAATTATAGTTTCCTTTTTGTTTTTCAAAATAAATTTCTCATTAAATAGTGTCCGTCACATTAAACGCACGTAAGTAACTATTCAGTCGGTAATAGTTTTTTCCGATACGGCGCGTTGTATCACCCATTTCTCTTTCTATTCTTCCGAATCGTAAGTTCGCCGCACATCCGAACAATTATCGCACCAACAATATGTTGGAAAAAGAGAGAAGTGAAGCAAACGGTTGTGCGGTAAACTTCTGATTCGGGAAAACCAGGAAGAAATATGGGTGTTACGAATAACCGAAACGAGAGTTTTTCCCATAGTCTTAAACTGGCCAACGAAAAGTATAAAATCATCTGGCAATTTGAATCGATGTTGAAACGAGGGCACATCTTGGAATTTTCGGTTCACAAGAATAAACCAAACATAAATGAAATGAAAATGTAATTACTATATCCTTGAAATTTGATATCACATTTTTTCATATAATTTTTGATTTAATTTTTGCCTTATTCATAATTTCGAAAGGAAAACCGAAGTCGAGCGATTGACGAAAGCGTAAGTTAACTCATTGCCTCAGTTTTATTTCGTACCAGTTTCATTAATAATCTTATTATTTTTTTTCAATTTTATTTAGATACAAGAATGAGGAAATGACACAAGATGAGGCCAAACTTTGGGTCATTATTTATAATTATGATGAGTAAGCACCTGATACAGTCGCAAATTTAATTTGAAAATTATTGATAACGGGAATATTCTAGGGGAATTCTCGGAGACCACTATACAGGCAAAGGGCCAAAACATGCAGCATCAACGTGGGTGACCCCAAATCGAATAGACTATGTGCCGTAAGAATATCAAGTTTTCATCGATCTCTAGATTTTTACAAAATTTAATCGAATTCGTTTATCAATTTTTCAGCATCGGGGATCGTTTCAAAAACTTTATAGAGTTGTAAGTTTGAAAACAAAATAATGAAAAATATTAAAGGAGCTAAAACAATTTCTCAATTTTTTTAGGGTTCAGGAAGTAGTCGCCACCGAAGTCAAGCCAAAAGTCACATATAAAAATGATGAAATCAAACAATTGGCTAATGTAGATAATGATTTCAAACTTCAGTGTCTGAGACAATTTGACAAAAGGTAAGAGTTTGTCATCATTTTCATACCTTTTGATAATTTATTAACTTAATTTTATTGACATTTAACACATTAAGATTGGATAATGAGCTTATAAGAAAATTTCCCAAAGATCTTAAAGAATGGGAACCAAGATGGGAATCGAAAGACGCATATGAAGCACTGGATGAAGCATGCAAGGAATAGTAAGTCCATTGTCTGTCCAATTGAAGTTCCGTTTAGGGTTTTCAAACAATACAATATTTCGTCTTCTATTCGATAGTGTCGGTGACATTTTAAAAACGTAAGTAACTATCCAGGTGGTAATGGCTTTATAGCATTCAGTAAAAGTCAGGCAAGTTTCCGGTACGGCATGTGGTATCATCAATTTTTCTTTATGTTCTCCCGATTCGAAAGTTCACCGCACATCCGAACATCCGTCGCACGAATATGTTGGAAATGGACAAGTAAAACGAACGAGGCATAAAAATCAAATATTCAATTCTTTGATTTTGAAATCGGTTTTCTTTTCACACTTTTTCGTTTCACATCTTCGATGTTCGGATGTCCGGTGAACTTCCGATTCGGAAGGATTGGAAGAGGAATCGGTGATACGACGCGCCGAACCGGAAACTTTCCATAACGTTTCCCGAACGTAAGAGAAGATGTAAGATCATGGCCACCTGGGTCATATTCAAATCACTGATCACGGAGGCAATAACCGAAATGAGAGTATTTTCACATAGTCTTAAAGTGGCCAAAGAACTTCACATATATGCTGAAATTCAATCGTCTTTTAGCTCCATGTTGAATAAAAGAAAAATCATTCAATTTTCTGTTCATAAAAATGATCTAAACAAAGATGGAAACAAAATGTAAATATATCCTTGAAATTTGAAAACACATTTTTTTATATAATCATTTTTGATTAAATCTTTGCCTGTTTTTATGTTGAAAGGGTAACTGAAATCGAGCGATTGATGACCGGGTAAGTTAATTCATTGCCTCAGTTTTATTTCGTACCAGATTCATTTACGATCTTTCAATTTGAATTTTATTTAGATACAAAGAACAACAAATGACAAATGATGAAGCGGAACTATGGGTTGTTATTTATGATGATGCAAGGTACAAGCACTTATGATTAATGAAAAATTTATGATTTTTTTAATGTAATTAAAAACGATACTATTTCAGCAAAATGATGGGGAAACTAAGTAGACAATACTATGAAAACACACCGGTAAATCCAACTAAAAAATCAGGTCGCTTTCGAAGACTCTTTTAATTAAAACCGGCTCAACAATGATCGTTTCAATTCATGATTCAAAAAGAACTCTATTCGAATGATAAACTATTGTAAAACATCCAATAAAGACAAGATGTCAATTGTTATTTAATGCAAAATAGAACGAATGGCTTTCTCTTTATTTTACGAGGCGCTTTAACTTTTTTCTTATTTGAAAATGATCGAATGAATTTGATCCGGAGATCGTTGTCATCATATTGGCATTTTATTGATTTACTTACTACTTTTGAATGTGTTAATGTAGCAATGACTACGTATGTCTATGTCATTTTATTTGCTATACGCATGTTCACGAGAATACTGGATCGGCAACTTGATTCGATGGTGAACGACGGGGATGTTATTAATATATGAAATTTCTTGGCTTCAGAGAAATGTATTCAAAGGTCAATTCGGATGAATTATTGATTAAATGTAAATTTACCCAAAAACTATTTGTTTTCTGTTCAATTTTGATTTGGAATTTACGCTCTTTTTCACATTGAAAGAAAAACGAAATGAAACTAATGATGGAAATGTGAGTTCATTCCGTAATAAGTGTTCATATGAAATGTGAAAAGTGTAAAGTGTTTAATGATAGCCAAGGAAAGAGATGTTTTGACTTGCAATTTTGCACATAGAAATAAATGATTATTTTTCATTTAAATGATTTGCGTATTCATTTTTTTTTTTTTTCATATTTTATTGCGTCATTCGCTCAATTGGAAAGCTGGCTAGTTAGTTCGATCCGAAGCAAGCTAAATAATTATTTTCAATCGGGTTCAATTGGAAGTTAGCGAATAAACACTGAACCGAACAATTTGCGATTCATTTATATTTCCAGAAAATTGTCAATATAAATATATAAGGTAGGCCGGGGTAATTATGGACACGGGGTAATTCTGGAATGACACTTTCTCGTAAGGTTTGACGTGTATAAAGTGTCAATTCGTAATTCTCATGAAAAATAAGTATATGCTCTAGAACACACCAACTGTGTGCACGCATTTCCTATAGCCATTAGAGTGAATTGAAATTTTTTTGATTTTT
>GL501565.1:324068-334791 GCA_000149185.1 Mayetiola destructor
TGTCAACAATGCGGTACTAGCACTACTGATTCATATTACATATAACAATACCAATGACTGACATTTATAAAAATTGGAAAATCTCAATTAGTGGAAGAATTGGGCACATATTTTGATAAAAATATTCCCAGAATCAAGACAGAAATTTTCAATACTCAGCAAAATTCAAAATCGATCGAAAGGGAAGTTTTTTGGGAGCCAATTCTAAAAAAAAATAGCCGTTCCTATCTACGCCAATTCTATTCTACAGAAATAGAAACAAAAGTTTAATTCGATGTGTGAACGTTCAAAAATATTTCATTTCTTTATATCAGAAGTTAACAATTCAATTTTGTATTAAAGAAATTATTACATTGAATGTTTGTGATACATTTGCGAATGTTTAATTGAATATTTCAGCTGGTAGAAGTTCTTTTCATATTAATATAACGATTTATGGCCTGCACAAGCTTGCTATGAAATAAATAATGTAAGAAAACTTAAATTTTTGACATCCTACAGACTAGCACTGAAAAAAAAAATACTCACTCATAATTTTCCCCGTTATTGACAATTTTCTCCATGCTGATGAAAAGAATTCAAAAAAAATAAGGTCTTAAATTGACCTAAATTATAGTCGTCATTATTGAATTTACCTTTTTCTCTTACTGCAACGCACCGAACGCAAGCCAAGATTAATTAATGATTAATGTTTATCAGTTTCACATTTAGGTTTATTCTTTGTCATTAACTTACATGACAACTCCGAGGTTTTTCAAACTAAAAAAAAAAAAGAAACAAAAAATGTGATGAAATAATTGCAAATTATATGCGGTTGGAAAAATAAAGTTTACATATACCTAAACGAAAAGTCTTCACTGCTCTTTTCAGAAAGTTTGAGAATTCTGAAACAAACAAATTTAGAATCGACTATTTATAAAATTCGGAAATATACAGCTATCAAACTTACTTAATAACAAAATACACTGCCAAAATACTTGGAAGTAACGCTTGAGAGAGAGAGCTACCATCCAGGAGGTTTAACGAGCATAGCCACTATGAAAAATTTCATGCAAAACATGCTGTCAGAGAACTCCTCCCTTCTCATACCCTGTGATGAGGGCGAATCAGTGTATATCTTTGGTAATAGATTTGAGACCAAAATCGAATCAGAGGCGGCCACAGAGCACAGACTAGATACTCTAGCTGACTTGTGGTATGTCGCTACGATGAATAGCGATAGAACTAGCGGTTTTGGCATATCGCACGGAACCCTTAACTTCAAAGGCAGTCTGGGAAATGACATAACACCCAAACATGCGGGAGTAACGGCTTTGCTTATCTGCTGCTCCCTAGTAGCGGATAATGCTCAGCTGCAAGACCACCTTTTGATCTTCTCTGGCAGTGAATCGACTGTAAGAGCTTTCAAAGACCACAAAGTAACCCTCCCTCCCTGGCATTTGAAAAATACGATCACCTCTTCTCAAAATTTCAATCAGAAAACCTATTTACACTTGAGATCTTAGACTATTAAAAATCAAGAGCAACAAAATCACATTTTTGATCTTGAGGGCTCAGGAAGAATAGTATCGCATGGACTGATCATGTCAAGAAATTCTCTTCATTATAAAAATTATTCGCTCAGAAAAATTACCCCTTGTGTTTTCAATGTATTTTTCAAAATCATATATATAATATTGTGTGCTCCACGGAGCCAAAACCCAGGTTTTGGTGGATTTCGAGAGATTTTCAGAGAATCCATGGAAATTTATCATTAAATTTTGGGATTTTGTCAGGCCTAATGGAGAGCTTAAGAATTTCCCATGACAATTCCTAATTGAGAAGCCACCAGCTGAGCCCCACAAAAATCCAGGTTTTGAAAAATCTTTGAAATTTTTCCAAAAATAATTGATTTTTTGTTCGGATCGTTCGGAATGGACGAGTTTTAGATAGCACCCTTAAGTTTGGTACGACCTTTGGTGCGTATTTCTGATGACGCTTCTATCGAATTATGCCTTGTTTATGGACTTTTTTGTGAGAAAAGCATAGATATGATGATAGAGGGATCCAAATGAAATCCAAATGAAATGAAACGAGTACTGATAATTTTGGAAAACGTTGTGATTAAAATGTTCGAAAATATTGATGTTTGTGCGATCGCTTTTAAATTCATTCCCCAAAATAAGTTCAATGGCTTGATTTAAACAGTGAATTCGTTCGATTTTTATTTTTATCGATTGTCTTTTGTTTTATTGTTGTATAATATTTTCAATGAACATAAATAAAATCAAAAATATTCAAGAATAACAAAACGCCTTTGAATACTTTATTTTTAAAATTTGGACAACAATCGTCATGCATGCGCGTCAGCTATTTCCAGATGTTTTCGATATAAACAATGTCTCAAAACGAATACATAAAATATTTTACTTAATCCGATCATCCGTGTCCCATTTCTCGAACTCACTGAAGCGACAACCAAACGATTTTTCCTGATGGATTGAAAGGCCCCTTTTGGTGACATCGGTCAAAGATCTAGAATTGAGCAAATGAATAAAATATGTGATTGAATGTGCTGAAAGGAAACAGAAATGTCAAACGACACATGTAAGGAATGTCAATGTTCTAATAATTCATCTCATTTCGGTGCCGAAAGTGGAATATAAAGAAAAAAAGAAGATGAAGAAGAAAAAGAGAAAACTGGAAAAAAGAAAAACAAATTTAAAAAATTGCATATAAAGGAAGGGTCCTCCCGATATTCGTCACAATACTGATTGAATTTCAATCATTAGGCAACTTTCGAATGTTTATAACTTTATATGGTTTGCATTAATATATATGAAACACAAACACACATCATCCGTAACGGTTTCAGCGTCGATATTCGAATCAAGTGACATTTTCGATGACGAAAAGGTGGAGGAAATTTTTTTTTTCTTTATAAAGAATTGCTTTCATCGGATGAAATCCATTGGATTTATGGCTGTCGCAGCTCGTATACATATACATACATATCAAACATATATTCTATTCACAACTCACAGGTGATATTCATTCGATATTTACCATTTCACTGTTGTTGTTGTTGTTGTTCATTATTTGTGGCTGGGGGAAACCGGTGTAGAACACGGTATTCGTTTTAGAATTTATCAACTATAAACAACAATATGAACGAAGGGAAACAGACGAAAAGAAAATAAATAGTTTTAAGGATTAAAACATATTTTTCCGCACTGTTTTCACGATTTTTTAATAGTTTCTGAAGTGAATGATTTTTTGATTTCTTTTTTTGAAAAAATGCAAGAGATTTTTTTTTTCTCAAAAAAAATTGTTTTTTTACGCATTTGAGACGATTTCTCAATCAATTGATGAAAAAAAAAAATTTTAAAAAAATTTCAGAAAATTTTTCATAGGGTTCGCTGTAGTAGCCATAGAAAAAATTCTACGAAATCTCATACCTTCAAAATCTGAGAACTCCCTCTACACGATAAAAAAAAAGTTTGCATTTGTTTATAGTAGACTGGGAGAGAGTTATTGGAATAACTAACAACAACGACGACACCCAAAACCAATACTTATTCCACCATTGAGAATGGCGGAAAAGTAAATTGGAACGATGATATGGTATGCGAATGACATACGCATCTGAAAACAAATAGATAGAGCATATACATATAAAAAAAAAGAAGCGAAGAATATTGAAAAAATTTCGTCATTCAATGTGCCAAAATGTGTGTATAGTATACCGTAAGAAATGATAAAACGGGCATTATTTGCGATTGCCCAAACAATAACTATGGCACACATGCTTCGCATATACCCAAATATGGGTTTGTGTTTAAAAAAAAAAAAAAATAAATAAATAAAATTTGTTCAGGATGTTGAATTAGTTGCGTTTGCCATCATCACACAATATAGTATATGCATTACCTCGAAATCACAATGAGAAAACCAAGCATCACAGCTATAACAATACATATATCCCGGCCAAAAGAGAACAAATAAAAAAAAATGAGCCTTGAAATGCGTTTCATTCGTTACGATATGGTAAATTGTGATGGCGCGTTCAAAATGAACGAACGAAAATACGGCAGCAAAAGTAAACTTTGGATAAAAAATATATATATATAAAAAAAAAAAAAACCATCGAAAAATTGTGCGAACATTTTCCGTCATTCAATATAGTAAATTTTATATGAGAAAATATAAAGTGCATAGCGCATAGGTAGTAGTGATTCAATATGTATTCGAATCTCGCAGTCAAAAGATTGAACGAATACGAGAAATTGAATGTGTGTATATTTTGTTATTTGTTTGTTGCTAGTTGCTGCCACTTTATTATATTATTTGGATGTTGCAAATATGAGAGAATATGTGACGATGTAACTCACCGACGTTGGAATGGTTGGTTGGTTGGATGGATAGATGGATGGATGGTTGATCTATATAACATAATAAAAAAACACTGTGCCATTCTACAAGTGCCATGGATCTAGTCGGTCCATAGTTATTATCGTTTGTTCCCCTATCCCAGCATCGTCGGCATTCATACCTTTCGTCCCCTCACCAACTTTTGCCATTCTTTTTTATTCCACTTTCGAGCATTAAAATAAATGAGCCATCCGATCGAACATCGAATGATAAGAATATTTATATAGTATTCTTCAATAATTGAACACTGAACGATGAACCAATGGAACCAGCATAGATTTGTACGTCAACTAGTAAGTGAAATTGATGCAGAATAATAAGAGCACATCATCGAAGATGAAAGTGAGCAAAATTATTCTATATTATTATTCTATATAATTATTCATATATATATATACATATATATTTTTTTAAGACGCTAACCGACACCAAATTAGAAAATTGAACGATTTGCATATATGGAAAGTATACGACAGATGGAAGGCTTCCGGAATTAAATACCTGTTGTGGTCGTAGATTCAAAAATGCATCGCTTTTCTTTAAATTATTTCATCAGCTTATGGATGAAAATAGACTTTCAACCTTACTCCGAAGTATCAATGTCTTTTTGAACTGTCGATTGACAGTGACTGGTGCCGGTTACAAATATAGTTTTTTTTTTCATACAAAAAAAAAAAAAAAAATTGAACATGTCAAAGTTACTTTGGGGTTTCGAATTAAATTTTTTTTTCTTGCACCGAAATTGAAATATTGTATTCACCATTCGCCATGCTGCAAATGATTCAGATACAAAATGAATACCTTCAAATGAATGAGACAAATTAGAAAATCGAAACGATTTTGCAAATATTTTCCAGGAAAAACTACAATTCTTTCGCCAAATATCGGATTTAATGTCATACGATGAACAATCACATCAAAAACTGTGAACATTTTTTTTATAGCAACTGGCATTCGGATTTGTAGCACACATTTCGATGATAACAAATGGCAGAGAGTAAGAGTAACACATGGTTCATCATATGATGCATATGATTATCCTCTTCAAAAAAAAAAAAAAGAAAACCAAAGAAAAAAAACACTGTGCCGAAAATTTATTACTTATTTTATATCGGCAGCGACGAAGCATCGGTCATATCTATGATAATATTTTGTGGTTTTTTTTTCCTTTCGACACACTCTCGAAACTTGAACGAATTTCAATATGGTCAAAATTGTTTCGTTCCATTGAATGTATAGCATATCCAATTTGGGACTCTTTTTTCTTCCTTTTTTTTTCTACTTTTCGCTTTTTATGACCAGTGGAACGTAGGCACTTTTCTCATTTTTGTACGATGAGAGCTAATAAAAATTGTATATTTTTATAGTTTATATGGAATATGGAATGCATAACGAATAACAAGCAACAAGGGCAAATGAAAACATAATAATAATAATAATAATAATAATAATAATAATAATAATAATAGCATAATGTATCGTCGCCAGGCCGGGATTGAAACATATTGTTTTTAGCATATCAATCAGACATCAGGCAGATGAATTGACATTGAATATAGAACACAGAAAATGGATCCGATATCCGATTGTCAAAGATCAAATGAGGGGCCGAACGGAAAAGAATATAAATAAAAATTTCGAAAAGAAATTGTAACGACGAGTGACACAAACGATAACGAAACAGAAATTGTACATATGTTTTATTGAGTTTGAAATTGGCCATCCTTGGCCACCACATAAACAAATAAAAATTCAATGTTCCTTTTTGCTGCCACAATGGATCGTAAACGATGACACATTAAGATATTCACATTTTTATATTGATATTGCAATCAAATTGTAATACAAAAAGCAAAATAAACAAAATGAAACGAAATTGAAACCATTATATTAACCTTTTACGAAATTGGGACCAATGATTCTAAATGACCCTGAAAACTGAAAACAAGCGATCGCTCCATGAATAATTCCTTTCTGGAAATTTTTGGTATTGCTGGGTCATTTATATTTGGAGAGATTATTTTTCATTCACCATCCATCGTAAAATGCTTGCTGAATACGAATAACCAAATACGTAGAGCGAACACTTAATTGATATTCCATTCGAATTTGGTCCAATTAACATGAAAATGTTTATAATATAAATTCGGTACTTTCTAATTCCGGATTTTTATCATTATAAAATGAATAATTCCTTAAAAAAAAATGATTTCTAGTACATTTCTGTCCATCAATATATTGTAGTTGAAAGGGTTGATTTGAGTGGTAAGTTTTTATTTGCACTTAAGTAATAATTCCTGTCTCCATCGTTTGTATTTGCGAGCACACACACACACACAAATAGATTTGCAGCGGACGGCATTTATTATTTATAATAATATTTATTTAGCTCATGCATATCATAGAAATAATTGGGTTAATTTTATATAATTATTATCGAATGATGGCAACCTAATACACGTAATTGAAAAGGGTCAGCAAAAACATAGGCTTGGCTCTGTGTCTACCAAAACATTCTTCAGTTGTTTCTGCAGTTTTCATTTGTCGTTAATTTTTTTTTCTCATTGCTATGTTAGATTAAGGTCTAAAAACCCTTCCATGAAATAAAAAGAAAGAAAAAAGCGCATTGAAATTGAAATCAAGGTGGGCAATGGGATGGTTGATACAGATGTAAAGGGTGAAAACTCATATTATAATAAAAATTATGCAGCCATTAAATCAAATCGGAAGTGTAGAAAGGAAACCGAAAAGCAATTTATGTCGCCACAATCAAACAATTTTTTTCGTGAGCAAAACAATTTTACACAATGCGAATTAAAAAATAACAAATTACAAAATAAAAGCGAAAACAAGATAGTCAACAACTGACGACAACCACCTTTTCCTTGCCTGGCTTCGGACACATATAAAATATGTCGAGTTTATCAGTTCGAGATTCTCCTTGTTGGATTTCGAATGAAAAAAATATCTAATTTCATTGATAATAATCTTAAGGAGGATGCCGTGAGGCATTTACATTCATATATTTTTTGAATATCCTCAAGATCCCCTTAGAATGGACGAACGGCTCCGCCGAAAACTTAATTATAAATTCTTCGAGAATATTGTATGGCGTAACATAATTTGTTTATGAAAAAAGTTCGGCTGCTTCTGCTACAATACGATAACATTCCAGTATTTTTCCAGCTCAAATGTACGGAAAAGCAGAATTAAAACGAAAAAAATTCCCCAGCGTATAATAATAAAGTTCGCAAACAAAACGCCAATTATCCAACGATAATTTCATTTCACTTCGGTTATTATTTTCCAAACAGAGGAAATTCAAAAGAAAAACCATGACTATTAATAATAATCCAACCGAACGAATACCATCGTAGCCGAAAATCGTGTTTTCGTTTTTAAAATTTTATTTACCGTCACGAGTTCTGTCGCTCGATTGTATTTATATAAGCAATTTACAAAATAAAAGCCTTAAATAGTTTAGGCCGCACGAAGCTTTTGTTCCTTTTGTTTGTTGTTTTGAGTCTGATTTCATTTCTATTAAATATTACCGAATGTGATATTAGTATTATTACAATGGCCAATTATAATTGTTTCACATTATTTTGTTCTGTTGCTCCATTTTTTTTTTTTTGATGTCATCTTATCAAACGTTCAAATGATTTGGCCATTAATTGGCTAAATGTGATATCAGTCGTTACCACAAGCGTCTTAGCCACCATCTAAAAATGATCATCAATAATAATTGGTTGCATTCATTGTGAAATTTCTGTAAAAGTAATTCGCGTCTGTTACAATTCATGACGTGATTATTGTGTGTTCACTATTCACACACCAATTCTCACGCATCCTCATTCATTCCGCATTCCAAACTTAATTTCAAGTTTCACAAACCGTACCATTTAAAATTGCGTATGGAATCCATTAATGGATAACTATTATATTCGGAAGAAGTTAGTGCTCTCACATTCTGCCAAGAATGGAACATTTTGTTAGACTGGATGGTTGTTGTTTATCGAAAAAATGAGAAAAACAAAACTAAAAACTAATGATCACCTACACATTATCGATACAGTACCAAATGTTCCAAACCGAACTAAACACAGGCAGCAGCAGCAGCAGCAGCAGCAGCTGCTCAAATGCTTCAATTTTCTTTCCTTGCATTCCATAATAATTATTGTAATTCGGTACTTAATACCAACGGCCATGATGGGCACCGAAAGTCTTTTTCGTATTCGTTTGGCCATCGTTTATGATATCCGTTAAATTATAAAACAATTTATTGAGCGCGTCACCTGAACCAATCTAAATTAAAGCCCCCAAATATTGTATACATAGTGATTCATACTGAATGAGATACTAATGATATCATTGTTTGCTGTTTTGCTGTACGAATTCGAATGATTCACACACGATAAATTTCATTTGATTTCGGCCATTGAGCCGAATTACCAAAATTAACTGTTGTTCACTGTGTATTTGAAGCTTTTCTCTATTTTTTTTTTCTGGGAAATTGTTAACTTCCTTGCAGCCGAATGCCGAATGCCAAACGCCGTTAAAATTGTTGATGGAAAATATGTATTTTATGATTATATTTATGCCAAAGTGTAAATGCGTTTATGTAAGCATTGGCACATACATCGGTTTTCTTTCTGAAGAACGGTGAATGAGTCACGATTGACGCCATCCAAAAGTAAATGGATATTTTTATTTTGTTCCATTTCATCCAATTGAAATTATGAATTGACTTTGATGTTGAAAACAATTCGATGATTCATCATCGAAAATGATCAAAGCTTTAAGCATGAGCACCAAATACCAAATACCACAATGCAAAATGTCCATCCGAATAAATGCTCGAAACAATATTTAGCATTTGGATTAGTCATCAGTCATGACAAAATCGGATAATGCGACACTGATCCGGTCGCCTGTTGCTTGAACATTTATTGAATAAATTCAAAACTTTTATGTTCTTTTTTCGCTTTTATTTGCAGTCGAAAAGCCTACCACAAAAAAAAAAATCTCAGCTTAATTGTTTATTCATTTCCACTCTGTTCTACAAAAGCAATTTTCAAACAGCAAATCGATTTTCGTGGAATGATTCATTTTTTTGCTCTTTGTTTTTATTTTCTTTTTCGTAGGCGTTTTCATACACTACAAATGTTGAATATTCCAATATCATCTGACTGAATAATTTCGCGAAATTGCAAATGAATAATAATAAAAAATGATAATAAAATTTTCGGCTCCAACAAATCATATGATTTGTTTGCATAATGTGGATTATCGACATGCAACTTGCTGAAAATTTATTCAAATATTCGTGTACACATTGTGAACGATATCCAAAATCCACAAACACACACACACTCATACACACTGGCACTAAAACTCCTGAAAAAATTGCAAAAATGAAACCAAAATATGAACAGAGACAGAGAGAGCGAAAGCAAGAGGAAAAAAACCAGAGCAATTTCTATGAAAATTGCGGTGTATGGCGAATGTAAAACTAAAACGAAAGTCCATGTTCGATTTGATAGAATGAATTCGATATGTGAGTGTGCATTAGGGTGTTTCGCCAATGAAACAAATTTCTAGTGGTTTCGAATTTCCAATCAACAAATAACTTATTCGGTCCTATTTTTTCCATTTCCATTCAGCCACTCGACAGACAGCACAGATTTTTGGTGCAGTAAAAACACCCTAATGTGCATGTTAGTCGATATACATTCGGTATTTATATTGTATAGTAATATAACGGAACGTCGTTTATGCTTGGCGCCACAAAATAATAATTCAAGTCTAGGCAATAGGTCGCCGTCTACTTTACCCCATGAACAAATAGCATGCATTCGCGTAACTAGATGATCCTCTTCCTTTCTTGCCCAGGGATTCAATGTCAGTCGTTTCTTTTTGGCATTTTATTATCCGGTTGTTTTTTCTTTTCTCCGTTGTTGTTGTTGTTGTTGTTTATTTTAACGTTTGCCACGCGTAAAATAGACGCACGCACACTTACCATTTTGATATTTATGACATAGTTCGTTGTTTGATGCGAATGGCTAGATACAATCGATGACGAAATTATTATGGAAATTCATCATGCGAAACATCATGAAACTTTTGCAATTATTCACAAATGTTGAAATGTTGAACTTGTACATGCTGAAAATTATCATTAAACCACAATAATAATACCAGCAAAACTATACCAACTTCTGTACATGTATTAGCTTCTTCTTTTTTTTCCTCGCAAAATCACTCTCTAATTTGTAATTCATTTGAAATAATGAAAAAAGAAGAAGAAGAAGAG
>GL501565.1:349750-372161 GCA_000149185.1 Mayetiola destructor
TGTTTGTGTGCATGTGGAGAAAAAAAGTACAATTTTAAATGAAATTATAACGTTGAAATGATGGTTTACGATGCAAAAGCCATTTAATTAAAACTAAAATAGCGTCAAATAGACTAGTCACATGGTCGCCTCGCTTAAACGTGCGCATTTCATTTTTTCTCATTGCATTCGTTCGAAGTTCGAAAGGTTTATGATTGCATAATAATTTCTTTTTTTGTTTTTGAATTTTTTTTTTATCGGTTCTGTTCGGTTCGGTTCTGCTCTATGTATTCTGCACGGACTTGGTTTCTCCGAATCAGCCATCCTGGTGCTAGCTAAGTTCACATAACATATATTTATTACGAATTGTTTACAAATAAAATTATAATTAACGTCTGCAATCAATGATTATATTCGCGCCTGACACACATAACATGCTTCGGCAAATTATATTATTTCAATCTTCTCTTGCAACGTTCCTCCGTGTGAATTAATCGTCGATTTTATTGTTTTTTTTTTGAACTTTTGAACTCATTCAATTTTTGAATTGCAAATGGAAATCGAAACATTAAAATGTTGTTAATTGAATTGATGCCAAAGGAGTCATAAGTGTGGCAAAGTGTGCTAATTTTGCAGAACAATACGGAAGTAAAATCAAAAATAAAATGGAAAAATTTTCATCGGATGACACTTCTTGGCTGCTTGTCTGCTTCGAAAGTCATGTCGATTTAATAATGTCTTTTAATTTGAGTTAATTAGAGTGAGAAGGAGCCGGTGTTCACGTTTTGATTATTTTTATTACGTTTTTCTCTCTCTCTCTCGCTCTCTCTCTCTCTTTCACCCGAGAAGGAGAAAGTAATTTATCAGAAATAATCCAAACGAAGGAAATAAATAAATCCACAAATGGGTGACACAATAGAAGAAAAGAAGAAAAGAAGGAAAATGAGTGTGTGTGTGTGTGCGTGCGAGTGTGTGTCTACATTTGTCCAGTGGCTGGTAAATGGTGCACGTTGAACGGTTCAAAATGCACGAATCGCATGTTTTGAACGAGCAACAAACAATTTTTCACTTTAGTGGTAGGGATTCGTAAGCGTCTTTTCATTCATTTCTTAAATCACATCAGATTTCGAGTGCATTCGCTTCAGATTTATCCATTTACTTTTCCATTCTTTCGTTTTCATTAGTTTTTTTCTTCTTTTATAAATATAATGAGTCAAACTTTGTTTATCTTGACAAATGGATAAACATTTGTGGGAAGCATTAATGAACACATGCCCAAGATATTTCCCATCGTTTGAGATTTTATTTTTCAGTTTCGTTTGGTTCGGTTTGGTTTGGCTGATGATAATTGCCCGGATTAACTTGGCCATTGTCGTTAAAGTTTTCTATTGATTCACAATTACTGCAGAATATTGTTGTCATTGGCATACAGGTTAGTCCTTTTGGCTCGTGTAGTTTGGTTAAGGTACGCGCGCCAGACAACATAAGACAACAAGTAAAACTAAAATGATGATAAGGAATGAGTAGCAACAATAATAACAATAAATTAAGTTTGCAACATAACGACTGCAGAGAGAAGCGTAGAAAATGCAATAATATATAGTATTGCGACTGAAGGAAAACCAATATTGCAACGAGGTAACAGCACAGCACAGTACAGCAAAGCACACAACGAAAATGTTTAAAATTATTCCATTTCCCAGAACATGCACAAAAACAGATGAAGACATCATCATGACCATGTTATGCACGCTACACATATTAAACTTTGATAAATTATTATTTTATTCCATTTCCTTGTCCCTGTCTCTGTCTTTGTTCCTCTCCTGAAGATTCGTGTAACGAATCAAGCTACAAAACAATAAAAAAATAATATCAAAATTCATTTGCAGCCCTTTTTTCTTACCAGTTGCTGTTTTAAATCTTTTGTTGTGTATTTGGCTAAATTTTAATCCAAATCGCTTCGATCAAATTGCTTGGTGAATGAATGAATATTGCTGACTTCAGCATTTCACATAATATTTATCATAACAAAGATGTGGAGAGGGAGAAAAAGGCCAGAAAAACCTTTTCGGACACACTTTCCAAAACTAGCATTTTGTTCAATTCCATTGAATCCAATTTTATCATAAATTTATTCTTCCACAAAACACATACCATCCATGTGTGCATTCGATTTCGGTGAATTTGTTTTCAGTTTTGTGTGCATTTTCATTTCCGAATTGACTTAAATCGAGTTTGATGACAGTATAGTGAGTAGTCAGGGCTATGTGCCACATCTGTGTATGTGTGTGTGTGTGTGGGAACAGATCATTAAAATACTCACGTATCAGCAAACAAAATCTAATTAATGAATCGTCAGAAAACCTTTCGAGTGATTGTGAATAGAATTTCTAATGTTAATGCTGCTGCTGTTGATGCTGATGTTGTTATTTGGTTGATTCGTTGCTTAATAGATTCGACTTCATCTTCATTCGGTGCTCGGTATATGTGTGTCTGTGCATTTCTTACGTGTGCAATTGTGAAACTGGTAATACAGACAATTATATCTCTATATGATATATATATTCATTTTATATGGATATTTAGTGCTACAGTGAATAATGGCCATCATTGTCAATTTTCCGCATTATTCTTCCATCTTTTTGCCGTTGTCCGTTCCCTGTCGCCCATTGCCATCGCTTCATTTAATCGTAGCCGTTTCGCTGTTCTCATTTGTTTTTTTTTTCAACATTCGTTTTTGGATTTGTTTCTTTTGATTTTCTCTTAATTTTTCTTCTTCAGGTTTTCAGGTTTTGAACCAGTTCGTGAACTTTGCATCCACAATTGAAATTTTTTCTATTCCTGAAATCCGGACCTAATAACAAAACTAACCGCCACGAATTGACCTTTTCATATGTCATCCCCAGTGCCGAATTGTTTAGGACATTTTTGTGTACTCATATTCGGGACGAAAAGGAAAACGAAACTTCAAATTAAAACCCAAAAAATCATGAACATTCAAAAAAAAGAAATATAAAACGATTTTATAGCTTAATGTTTCACATCAAGCAATACAACAAAAAATGATGTATGCATCTTTGGAAGCGATGGTCGTTAATCAAAAGTGTGTGTAATCTTAACATCAGTGTATAGAATGTAATGGACTTTCACAAACATTCATATCGGAAGCCAAAAGGACGTAAGCTTATTTTATAATATGTGAAATTGGAAAATCCAAAGCAAAGCACAGATCAGTGAACAGTTGAATAGCTGCACAATGAACACTGAACACACAGAAATGAAATCATACGCTTCTCAAAAATGCAACCACAAAATAAATGGTTATGCTGAAAAATTATTCCGGTTAGAAAAAAAAGGAAGGAATAACAATAACATATTGCAAACCAGAAACATCTGCAAAATGAATGAAAGATTCGAAAGAGAAGCGGCCGAATAAAAGTCCAGTGTTTTCATGGAATTCAATGCACATAATATTATTATATCTAAATAAATCCGGTGTAGCTCAACTCAATGGTCCGAATGATTTATCATTGGTTTTTGTTATTGTTATTGTTGGTGTGGCGTTTACTGTTGTTATGATGCCGAAAAATGTACAATTATTTCATTTATAATACTTTTAAACGATTGTGTGCCCTGTTCATATTCGTCCGGCCAGCATGTTCGGATGCATCGTTGTGCATATGTTGAAAACGAATTTGTCAAAAAGTCTTCATCTAATTTTTCTCATTCTTTCATTTTGTGGGAAAAAATGTGGTTTTTTTCTACATGATCCAATATCCAATACTATGGTAGCGGTATTTCAATTGAATGTTGAAAAACCGACAAAATGCAAAAATGTCAACACAAGTGGTCGTTATAAATAAAATGAAGGACCGTTACCGTCGTTGAATGCGATATTATTTATTTTTATTTTTGGGATACAGTATTTTGCTTGATTTCATATCGACAATGTTAACCTGGAACAACTCACATGAAGAAAGTCGAAAAAAACCCATTTTCCATGAATCACTCACTGTAAATATATTCATTGGCGTAGGCACCAATCAATCACCGTTGTCCATCTCATCGCTTTAGTATTCGATAATAATAAAAGGCATCTGTTTTGCAGAATTTCAATTTTATTCCTATGATATTTTTCATTCCTGTGAATAATTTTGCAGCAAATGATTCCATATGAAAATACTTTTTTGAGCTAAAAGTTGATTAAAGATCACCCTTTTCGGGGATTTTTGTCTACTTTAAATGTAAAACTTTTTTTTTGCATTTTTAAGTCAATTGGACTAAATAGAACTAACTTATGATTGAATTATGTTCAAGTATAGTTTTTTTTTTGTGAGAGATGTTTGCGATTTTTCTGAATGACTTCATAATTAAATGATGGAAAAATGATTTAATTTATACCTACTATGAACAAAAGATGAGTTGATACAGATAGTTGAAGAAATATATGTATAAAATACATTAAAACTAATAAATGAACACATATATGGAGCGCTCAATTGGTTAAATATAAATAAAATGTTGATTAGTGAATTCAAACAAAATGTATCGTAATAAAATCAAATAATCTAAATTTTGTCTAAAGATAACTGCAGAAATGCCATAAAAAAATTGTACATTTGTTGGACAAAAGAGGGCCAAGCCTAGTGTTGGCCCAATTCAATAAATATTTGAATACTTTTTTTTATTGAATAACATTATTCATTGTCAATATTATTCATCATATTTTATAAAATTATTCAAAATAACCACTTTCAACCATCTCTGGCCAAGCCTATAATATAGACATTATCATCTTGATGATTAAAATGAACAATTAAATAAGTTATCGGTATGGAACATGGAACAGATGCTGAATACTTTAAATTGGTGCGCTCATTTTGATGTATGAAATAGAACCGAGTGAATGTTTCAAAATAAATAAAACATCTACATACTACATACATGTAGGCATATTCATAACAATGATAAAATAAATCTTCATAATCGAAATAAATGTGATTGAATATTTTTTCCATTTATTTAACATAACGGATTTTGTCAACAATAAAATATAAGTTTCGATGCTCACAAATGTGTCATGATGAAACAATAGCATTTGAGCTATTTGCTATCCCAATTTGTAACGTTAAAATTGTTTTAATTATTAATCTAATTGAAAAAATAACAGACCAGATCCAATTATAACTTAATCAGT
Source organism: Mayetiola destructor (assembly GCA_000149185.1). Taxonomy (NCBI): domain Eukaryota; kingdom Metazoa; phylum Arthropoda; class Insecta; order Diptera; family Cecidomyiidae; genus Mayetiola; species Mayetiola destructor. The sequence continues at coordinate 354,930 of GL501565.1, forward strand.
AACAGTGTTACATTGTATTGAGTTCCAAAATGAGGTGATTTGTTCTGATTTTAATCATCATAAATGTGATTAGTATCGCATCGCAGGTGGATTGAGATAGAGACCTTTAGTCATGCATCTTTCTAAGAAGCATTTTCTGGACATTTTTCAATACGCGCACAGCTCTACGACAAATATGTTGAGGCTACGCTTTAAAAAACGATCTACGCCAATGATTGTTTTGATATTGATCATTTCGAGTACGATTTATTATTCGGTGTTTTTTAATTCACTTCGCAACCAAATTGAATGGAAAGAGGATGAATTATTGGATTTGACGAATTTTCAATATACGGTCCAGCCCACAGATGCAATATGTGATACCAGTTTCGAAGAGCTTGATGGTAAATTCGGTAGAAAAATATGAATTTGAAATCGAACATTATAACAAATTTGTCTCAATTGCAGCTATAATTCTGATAACTTCGGCTTGGAATAATGCTAAATTAAGGTCACATCATCGAGCCGGCATTAGTAATGAGAATTTACGAAAAATGAAAATGGTTCGAGTTTTCCTATTAGGAACCGATTTGACGCAATCGAAATTCGTCACCCAAAAGGTCATCCAAACTGAATCTAAACAATTCAATGACATTGTTCAAGGTGAGCCATATACAAATGATCAAAAATTTCACTTTATTCAGCGATTAGATTAAATTCAATTTATTTTTCTTTTTTCTTTAGGAAATTTTAAGGACTCATATCATAATTTAACATATAAAAACGTAATGGGTCTACGTTGGTCATCATCACATCCATGCCTCAAATCAAAGTACATTTTTCGAGCGGATGACGATATTATTGTTGATTATTTTCACTTGATGCATTTTCTATTGAAAAATCATTATAATCGATTGCATAGCAATAAAACCGAATATTTTATGGCTGGATTAGTTAATAATGGCACTGCTCCACTTCGAAGCCAAAGTAAATGGTTTGTATCAACCGATGAATACGCTGCATCATTTTATCCCGCTTATTTGGCCGGTTGGTGTGTTGTTACAACACAATACACAGCAAAATCATTGATAAGCCATTTTGATCGAACTATACCGATATACTGGATGGAAGATGTCTGGATAACAGGCATTTTACGAGAAATCAAAAACATTCCGCTCGTCAATATGCTCAGTGGATTTTTTACATATCAGTTCCATTTCTTAGAATGTTGCCTGTCCGATTTCTATAAATATCGTTACAGATGCCCTATTTTAGTTGGCCCAAACATTGGACATGAGGATTTTGTTGAAAAATATCTAAAAGCATTGCATAAACAATGCTATAATATGTCTTCAGATATAATGACTGATTATTGTATTGAACGTGATAAAAAATCGCTGGAGAAGAGCTGCATTGACAAAAAGACATAGTCTTACGAGAATATCGGTTTTCTATTTCTTATTATTCTGGGATCATTGTTGGGCTTTTGCGCAACAGATATTTACAGCCATTTTTCCATACAAAATGTTTCCAATAGATGACTTCCAGTGCAAATTTAACGTAGGATTTTTCATGATAATTATTTATTTATTATAAATTTTCAATGATTCATTTGACACGAAATAAAAGTATAAGCATTAAACATTTTAGAATGCTCTCTGTCGAGAAAAATTAAATTGTTAGTACCAGCTCATGTTTTTATTTGTCTAAGGAGGCACTGCCGTTTGATGGACATGTCGTTACAAGGAAAAATATACATTTACCTGGCGTTGGTTTGATCTCATGCTCCAGAACATCGGGCAAATGTATGATTTTTTTTCAGATTTGGAGGCGGTCTTTTCTGTGTTTCAACTGTAAGTTTTTTTGTTTCATTATACATATTTCGACTAATAATCGAAAACACTGACATACATACTTATGTCGGCTTCTCAATGAGATAAAAATCACCGGAATAATTTGTATAATTAGAATAGTCAAAAATAATTTGCTCCTTCGATGATACAGTATTCCATGATGCGTAAATTCATATTCTGAATGCACTGACATCCTTTTGAATCGTAATCATTGTTAAGTGAAACTTAAATGCAAAAAATTTGATCAATGGCCCAGATTTATATGGAAAATTAGCGCTTTATTATAGCAATGTGTGCATTTGATTTGTTTGCATATTATTATTTGAGCGGTGTTCCATATTCGAAACGGCCTAAAATATGAAAAAATCTTCTTTCATTGTATTCTTTATCACTGGAATAAATTGTCAATTGTCTCTCTGTACAGCAAAAAATTGGATTGGTACACATAGAATCTAACATTTGTTTATTCAAGTGGTGAAAAATTGCAACTGATAGGAATAACTGTTGTTATTTTGCAGTGTTTTGTCTGGGCTATGGGGTAATCATTCAAATTGGATTGTTAGCGTCGTAATAAACTCGCACTAAAAAACTCATTCCGTTTTAATTTTTAATCCATTCTTTTGCTGGAGATCCAATCTATGAAACATGACATGGACAATGGGCATGGGCATCTGAATTCTATTAAATAAAGCCAAGACTGATCATATATGTCATGTTTATCTATGCTCACTTTCTGGTATAAGTTTACAAAAATGTGTGTATTCAAATGGATTAGAAATGGTTATTATTGAATAGTTTTCTGAATTTTACATTTCTGAATTCTTTGTATAAATGCGTAATTAATAAGTATTAATTTATTGAATTCATCAAAATATTTTGAGTTTATTTCGAATGATTCGATTAGAAGATAGTAACAAGTGTTGATAAATTTAAAAAAAAGACAAGAAGTTTAGAGAGTTGAAGCATAATTTAATTTTAATATTAAATTCGAATGCTTCTCCAACTAAATCACGAAAGATGAGGAATTCGAAAAAAAAACTTAAAGCTAAAATGAGATATTTCATTAAAAAAAATAGTTGCACATGCAGGATGGTGAGGCAAAAATTATTGACTTTAAATTCTGATGTAAGTTTATTCCAAGCGTGTATCTTTTGCCAACAAAAGTGTCTCGTTCACAATATTTCTGGAACAACATATTTTGGATATGTTTTCAAGTCCTAACAAAATTCTGGTGGCATAAAATTGTTTTCTATCTTACAGATTTTGTATGTAACAAGTGTTGCGGCCCCAACTGCACTTGCAGCCTATAGTTTATAGTTTTCAGTATTTTCTCTAGTAAGCGAACAAATCATATCAGAAAAATCGAATTACCAGAAAGTAATTTTAATAGAATTGTAAACAGCAAACCTTAAAATCATTTCAATGATCTTGTGTTCGACATCAGCAGACTCGAAACCAAGGTCACAACTTCAAAACAAATGTTCATCTTCGGCGCTCATAAAATTTGGTAGCATTCCATCTAGATCCTTCAAAACAATCATATTCAAATCAAAATAAATGCCACCAAATTTATACAGAGTCAAAAATCGTAAATATTCTGACATGTGCGACACAATAAATTCGGACAAATAAATTCGATCCGTTTTATTTTATTCTTCTGCTGGAGTTCCAATCGAACATTTGATAATATCTAAATTTCGAAACTGAATGTTCGGATAAGATTTTAATATCTTTATGATTGAAACAGTTTTATTTGGTTCGAATCCAACTGGAGAAGCAAATAAAACAAAGATACTACGGCTTGGATTGAGTTTTGCGGGGCTCTCGATCGCACACGCTTACCTATCAATTTAATTGAATGGATTTGAGTAAACTAAATTAATTTTTATTCTATAGAAATTAAGAATTACCGTGAATTCAGCATAACATAGCCGTTCGATGAGCATATCGTTACAATGAAAAATATAATTTTGTCTGGCTTTAGTTTGATCGCATGCTCTAAAATACCGTTCTGTTTCACTGTATTTCGAATGAGGCCCAACATTTATGACACTGACGGAATTATTTTGGATTCTCAATAAAATGTAAACCTTGATCAAAATAATTTGAATAATTAAGACAGCAACAAAAAATGCTCTCTATCGATGAAATAGTACACGAAAATTATATAGGTTAAATTTAATAGCATTGTTTAAGATCTATTTTAACTGGCAAGTAAACTCGTAATGGAATAGTTTTAATTGATACCATTAACATTTATATTGACATTCCAACGCTCTATCTATTTTAGTTTGTTTGTGTGTTCGATTGGTTTGCATTTTGTTTATTTGGTAGGCGGTGTTCTAATTCAGTTTTTACAATGTAACATTGTGAAATATGGAATAAAACTAATGTAAACTCATTTTATTATCATTTCATTGAGTTTATTTCTTCAAAATATTGTCAATTGTCTCTCTATACAAAAAAAAAAAAATTTGGTTGTCAATAGTTGATACATATTAAAAGTTGTGTATTCAAGTGATAAGAATTGTAGCTTAAAAAAATAACCTGTTGTTCTTTGTACTCAATGTTCGAGTGGGTCAGGTAATGATCACTGATTGATTTGGTTCCAATGAAAATTCTGTTTCTGTAAATATGCATTGTTGAAGCTTTGAATTCACTTCGCTCGTTTTCTCTTTGTATATATCCCCTCAAATAGTAATTTAGTAGAAGATCGGCAACATGATTCTGTGAAATCTCAAATTTCAGTTAAATCGTTAGATTTAATTAAAAGTTTGACTCAAAAAGAAATGAATGTGTTTTAATGTTTTTCGATAAAAAAAAAATCGGCTAATTTTTTATATTTAAAGGCTACGTCACTCTTGTAAACTACCAACCTCCTGTAAAATGAAATACGACGAATTCAACGATTATTTATTATTATTTAACAAATTCTTACCATTTGTATTCGAATGCCGTTCTGTGTGCTGTTGTTGCCTTTCTTATCTTTTTTTCTTCCATTTTTTTGTTTTTGCTCCATCGTTTGGCGAACATTCAGCATCCAAGAATACAATTTTCAACGGAATTTATATGAAGAAAATGAACCGGATATATAATTCATTTATTGCACGAAATGAAATACATAAATTTGAACGATGAGACTGTCCTAAGTGAGCAAAACCATTTGTGCCAAAAAGGCATAAGATTTTGTTTTATTTTTTTTTCTTATCACAAATATTCGGCACCTTTTTTTCTGCTACTGTTACAGCGCACAGCACACACTCAAACTACAATTTTAAATTTCAATTTGTATCACCGAACATTGTATATATACACTTTTGAGCCGAATGGCACGAAAATGTTACGGGGTTTGAGGTAATGTGCTCAGTGCTCAGTACTATGATGTGGGTGTTCAGTGTTCATTGTTGTTTTGTATTTTGTATCGATGCGAATGAACCGAATCGTAAAACAAAATAACATCAGCAACACATACACATTCAATGACTCCCATCCACCTACACAATTATGGCGGTTCTGTGATGCATTAAATGTGCGATTCCCACACCGAAACACATAAAAATCAAATGAAATAAAAAGCAAACCGGAAAAAAAACACAATTGGTTACTTGTGTGTGTGTGCTGGAGTTCACTTGTACCACGATATATTGAAAATGAAGAACATTCGGTTGCAATGGAATAGTAAGAAAATAAGAAAAATATAACATTACATTACAACACCCGGGACCCGAGAACCAAGAACCGACAAACATTGGAATGGGAATGAAACGGATGCATTGCTTACCGAAAATATCACCGGATTCAAAAGCATCGGCAACGTTGTTTTCCCTTCAAACATTTTCTGCATATATTTTTGCTTAATTTATTGTAGCATATGCATACATTGTGCACAGTGCACAATGCACAGTGCACAGTGCACGTAGTTTATATTTCCCTCATTCGTCTATGTTTCGCTTTTTGTTGCCGATGATATTATTATGCGAAATTTAAAGAAAAACGAACCATTTTGCATATGCTTGATTACACAAATGACGATCTCATAGGATTACAAAAAAAAAAAAACAAAAAACAGAACAAATCACCAACAATTTTGTAAAATTGAAAACTATGCCAAAATTGAAATCTTTATGGCATTCGCCAACCAATTAGGCTAAAGTAACATTTCGAGACATTTCGAGTACATATTGGGTTTAAGTATTAGGTTCACCCTTCATGGAGGCAAATTCGCAACTTTTATCATTATTGTTATTATTCGATATTAGAAAAGGCTGCAGGCGATTCGCGAACCATTTGCCAAAGACACTCTACACTTTTATTCGAATGCGTATATATCGCAACCATCGCAAACTTTCCTCAGCACATTCATGAGTCCCGATAAGCCATAGCCCATAGCCCATAGGAATTGGATAACATTGCCTACCTTTTTTTTCATGTTGATCGAGCAAAATATTTATGACATGAATTTTCCATTTTAATAAACAACAATAAATCCACTTATTCAATAGTCCACAAAATGTAAATAGCATGTTTGCTTCTTGCATTTAAATTATATTTCTAATAAAATGAATTTCAATGCAAATATCATTTAATATGCAATCGTTTTTGTATTTAGATATCGTATTCGTCATGCATTCAAACATCTTCGTTTCTGACATTTCAAATGTACAGAAACTATAAAATATGGAATATCGAATGTTTGTTCGAAATTCGACGAATTATTGGAATGAGCAAACAATTCTAATCTTAAAATTGATTAAAAATACAACGTTTCCATGAATTTTTGAATAATAATTTCTTTCTGGGAAATAAAGCGATGCGATGATGAAAAAAACAGAACACACGGAGAGGGAGAGAGAGAGAGAGCGGGATATTGAATGGGAAAAGATGTTCGACATTGAATGTAATTGAAGAAATGAAATGCAACAATCTGTTTCGGGTTGGCATATTCACCATTTGCCATCATTTACATCACATCATAGCACATATTATGCTATTCGATGTTTCAATGTTCAGTGTTTCAGTGTGATTCGGTTGACTAGACCCTCAGCTCTGTGCTACATGTAGTTCATGCATGAACTTGGCTCGACAACTTATATTCCAATGTTATTTTTTTCTCTATTTTAATAAAATATTTTCCAATAACCTGCAACCAGCATATCGCATCAGCATCAGAAGTGCTGCAGCAGTAGCACGTTTTATGATCGAAATTCTATTTAACCATATATTCTTCAACATATTTAGGCTGGCGGGCGGTTGTTGGTTCCGTTAAACAAATGTCCTATTTAAATTTAATTTGTACACGGCAGCAAACAGTTTTGAAGTTTGAAGTACGAAGAAATCCACCCGATTCTCGTCACTCATTCTTTACGCTTTACTACCAATTCGACTTGTTATCCATTACAGAATTGTACGTTGTCGTGGACGATGAATGCTTTTTTACATATGGCTTAACGAAAAAGTTTTCATCGAATCTCATGTAGTTTGAATAGTTTGCAATGCAATTTATATATGTTCGGGTGTTTTGAGAAATTTTTTGAGGAGACTTTTGAACACAGACACAGGAACACACGTTTCTATTTTAGTGTCGGTTGAATGGAAAAGAACGAGAAGAAGAAGAAGAAGAAGAAGAAGAAGAAGAAGAGAAGTAAAATTCACATAGAATGTCTGTATTTGGTTTTTATGCACGCCATCGATGGGCTATGGGTTATGGGTTATGGAGGATTTAAAATATGCATATGAAATAATACATCAGGATGCATATGCATATGCATATTATTATTTGTGGTTATCATGGCTTATAGCTCATCGAAATAATATTTTTTTAGCTATCTCTGCCATTTCATTTCATTTGGTTCCTGAACTATATATAATTTTTCGTCCAAATCCTTTTGCTAGCACACAGTTAGGTTGATTTTGTTCAGATATTTCCCAATAGTGACATGAGCTTTTGGAAAAGGAAAACGAAAAAGTAACAATTTAAAGTCGTCGTCACAATTAGTGGAGCCATTTGGGATCTTGTGAACAAACATTTACCAGTCCCAGTCCCCAGTCCCCAGTTCATCCACAAATGGTTAAGACTCTTCGGGCGTAATGGATTTTTTTTTTCGTTGCTTATCATTTCCCCAAATACAGCGAATAATAATGCAAGAAATTGGTTTTTTCATCCGAAAAAAAATAACATTTCGCGCGATTTTTCCTTTTCCTTTCGACCATTTTCTGTTATTTTCAATTTAGCCAAAAACACCGGAATCATAACCGTATTCGTATTATACGGACAGCGGCAACAAATCACATTTTTATGCGAAAGCTGTATGGTCTGTTACGAATAGTTATGGGTTATATACGAAAATAATATTATTTGTTATTGTTTTTCAAACATTGAATATTGAATCTGTCGGAAAATTCCTGTGCTACATTAATGGAAACTATATGGAATGCCTTAAGATGGTACGGGTGCTCGAAAAAAAAATATAAAAAATAAATGGACGAAAAGAAATTGGAATAAGGCGAACATCAGTTACACGACATATCGCGTGGCAATTTCATTCTGATATAGCAATAGCCGTTTGCCGTTTACCATTTGCTTTGTGTACACTATATGTATGTATTCGCTCGGCCTTACGTTGTCGAAGTAATGGAATTTTCATATTCATTGGATGGCTGGTAAAACGAAATGAACGAAATCCGAATTTCCAAATATATATACAATATGAATTGTGTTCACATTTAAAACTAGCATCGAACCAAATGAAGCCTGAACTTTGCACTACTATTCATCAGGCAAAATTCCCGAAGCCTGCTAACATGAATATATATACATATATGTATATTCATTCAAAATGGAGTCGAGAAGAAAAAAAAACGGAATTTGTAAAACGGATTGAGAGGCCAAATATAATAAAGGTGCAGAAAATAGTTGAATATTTTTTTATTCATTTCTTTTTCTTATTTGGTTAAATCCCTTCTTCGCCTGTCATCCATTTTTGTTCCGTATTATCCCAGTGTATTTGTGTATGTGGAAACACCACAAGTTTATTTGGATCCGGTAATTTTTTGCATCATGTTTTTTCGAGACCATGCAGAACGGTATAGCTTGTGTCTTTTTGTTTGCAATGAGCAACTCTTCTCTCTGTGTGTTAACAAAAACCAATTTAAATACAATGCTGAAACAATATTCACTGTTCAGCATTTACAATAGCATATCCTGTCATGTCGAGTCTTCTTTTTTTTTGGTCGGTTCGTTTATTCGCTTCCATTCTTCAGTCAGTTGTTCTTTCAACAAGCGTGAAAAGACAGATTCCAAACAACATTCCAAGCAACAACAATAAGAAAAAAATGAATATCAGCACAAACACACACACACACACACACACACAAAAAACAGCTCCAAAACCAAAAGAATCAACACGACGAAGGAAAAGGCAAATTTATGCATCGGTGTGTTGTAGCTCATTTTATGGACGATCCAACAATATGGCATCGTCTCATGTGTGTTTATGTGCTATGTAAAATATGCATACATTTAGAAAACAGAAGTCATTTTAATTCACCACACCATAGGTGAAGAGCAACAGAATGGGGAACAAAAAAGCTGATTCCGGCTCGACTAGTACTGACTACTGACTACAATTGACTAAATGAGATATGTATATAAAATATTATGCAGACGAAAAACATCGCAACCTTTCATCATTCAATTCATATTTTCACATTTGACATTTTCATTTTCATTTAGATGTTTATGCAGAATGCAATTTGTATTTGACCATTTTTCGATGTGCACAATACCAGACACACATCGTCTTAAAATTAACATAGTCATTGATTTATTTACCACTCAATATTTTCATGTTGTTGTTACTGTCATCCACGTTTCACGTTCTACATACTCCAGGTTGGATTATTCTCTAAATTCTTAATAAATATTCGACAACAATCACACATACAATATGCAATGAATTTTCCATTTAAGCTTCTCCATCGAATACAAATCCATTAAATCGTTTAAGTATTATACATGTATATATTAAAAAAAAAAGAAAAATAAAAGAGAACTTCATTCCGGTGTCCTCTACAGAAGTCTCCAATGCCAACTTGACTTTCGACTTCGGACGAATTATTTTTCGGAATAAATGAAAGACATACAATTTATTGCCATGTTTCAACTATTGATAGTTTTATGGCACAATCGTAAATGGTTTTAAGGTCCAGTTGGCTGTTTGGCTTTTTCATTCCGGCTGAATTAATGTTTTGCTCTCTCTCTCTCTCTCTCCTCACTTCCCGGTCCGTTTTCTATTTTCGTATTTCTTAGTCGTCTTTTTGAATTTCAATTCCCCCTCTTTCCGTATGTTGTGTGTGTGTGTGTGTGTGTGTGTGTGAACATATTAGAACTATGAAATTTTAGTGTGAAACATGAAACTTTAAGTTTTTTACAATATGCAATGTGCATTGTAATAAAAATCCATAATGCAATATGTCACAATGCAAAATTAAAGCATATAAATTTTCCCGAGTACAAAATTTTGTATGCATTTTCAGCAGATCTTGCAGCTAATGTTGGGCTATTTCAACCGATCAGGCCCGGTGACGGGTAACAAGTAAACAAAAACTCAAACTCAAACTTAAACTCAATTTTATAACTATGGGGCCATGACGTTCACGTTGTTATCACACATTACACATGCTGTATACAATTTTAAACATTTTAATGTGATTATATGTCATTCATATCATTTTCGGTGAATATTGCAAATGTGAAATTGAAAAAAAAAACAAACTCGGAAGAAGCAGCAACAGCAACAAACCCATATAAACAAATAGTGAATACATTCTTATTTTTTTTTCTTTTCTTTTTGAATGCATAGCACGGCAACAATGGTGAATGGTGCATTATGCGTTTTGAGTATGCCTTGTACATTGTCCTCTGTTATAGTTCTTGTAATGTAAATGATGATATTTGGATGAAATGAAATGGGGAAATCACATACTGACACACACACACACACACACACACATATTCAAATGTCTATAAATGAAGATGAGAACTTTTCACATTTTATTTGAAAACATTTTTTTCCCATTTAAAATCCTTTTTCTCTTTATTGTGCTCGGTTACGAGCTACAACTCTGTCAGTCAGTCACTTCAACTATGAACACCGAGCATTTTTATTTTTTCTTTGTGTTTTCGTTTTTATTATGCATCTTGATTCGAATTTATGAGTTTTTCTATGAAAGCAAGAAAAAAACAACAACAAACCAAACAAGAAAACAGTTTCATTGTACAGTGTACATATGAGTTTATGAACTAATAAACCGACATGATTATGTGTTATGTGGGGTGTGATGTTCGGTGAAATTGCGAATTTTTCCAAAAATATTTATTCTGACAAACTTTGGATCAAAGTTCAATGAAAGTTTTGCCCCTTCGACAAAACGGCATATTTATGTGGCTAATTTCCGATCCTATTCTTTGCTGAGTTTTCACTGCTCTAGAGCTCTATAGTTAATACATGCCTCAAGCGTTCATTATTTTTAACAGTTTTCATTTCTTGATGACTTCATTCACAATTTGTTATTATTTATCCAGATTTGGTTCTAGATTTGTGACTTTCGGAATAACAGGCAAATAATATTGAAATTGTTTTTTGTTTTGTTCAGAGAAATATTTATTTTAAAGAACATGTAAATTAAGTAAAATATATCAAATGAACGCTTCTGATGACAAAAATCATTGTTCATTTCGATAATTAGAGCGTATGGCGGAATTTTATACACATTTTGTGGAGTTTTTCTCTCCGCAAATGTAATATACGTATAATAAATGCTACCCAAAACGCTAATATTGATTCCAATGTAGTTTAATTTAATCGCCATCAATAAATATACCCAAATACGAAACAAAAATATTCTTAAAACATCCAAACATGGCCCATGTCATGTATTGTGTACACAAAATATACAATAAGTCAAAACGTAGCCCATAAAACAAGTTGTTATTGAAAATTGTAGAAAACATATCGCATTTGTCCAATGTTTAAAATGATAAGCCGCATTCAAATCACCGCTTAACCATGAAAATCCGTTGGTCCCAGCATTAACAATGAATTATATTAAATAATGCCATATTTTCCAATATCAATTGTGTTTGTGATTTTTTCTTTGACACATACACTATTGGCGAGTGTTGATGATTGATAGATTTGCCAACATAATATACGAATATCCAGTAAATGTAAATGTAAAATCATCACTTGCAGCCAAAATGGCACCACCAATCATATATCAAACACTAAACTGTACAGCTACCGATGGTTTAATGCCCAGCCTTTTATTTTTAACTCACTCCAATAGAATTGTGATTGAAATTGAAAAGCCTCGAATTGCTGTAAACATTGGCAATAATATGTTCTGGGTGCCACCCAAACCGGTAACCATATTTCCAAAATGTAGAATTAGTAATGATTGCAATATTTTGGGCAAATCACGGTTGTTAAAACGGTTTTATTGATAACGGTGAGCACAAACGATACCAATCAATAAGCGAATGCAAAGCTTTTGAAATAGAATCATTCATTGCGATGGAATTGTAGGCAATCCTCTTTCAACATCTTTATATTGATGCAGTTATTCATTTGATTCGATGTTTGAATCATTTGATTCTATTTCACATTCAATCATCGTTCAATTCAATTAGAGTTATTTCAGTGAAAATGAAATCTAAACTGAACGCATGTGTGTAATTCAGTTAATATTTTAGTAAAATCTGAAACGATATTCGGTTCAAGTTCCAATGCAGCTGTGTCAATTTAGTTCAACCGTTTATTTTTTTATGCACCACAGGTGCATTACTATATTTGGTCTTCTTTTTTTCTTTTTTTTTTCTTCGTCTGTTCACTTTTTAACTAATTACCCATCTTAGTTCAGACTCACGATTAGACGTTGAATTGAGATGGAAAATGTGAAATGTGTGTATTCAATTGGTGGAACGGTTTCGTTTTTGATTGTATTTTCAGATCGATGAACGTGTCATCTATTTATTCAGCTAATTCTAGCATTGGAATGGCCAAAAAATATGATTTTTTTCTTCGTATACTAAATACTAAATTACATTAAGACCAAAATTATCTTAATTCATAATAATAAAACGTACTTTTTTGCTGTAGTTTTAAATTGATTTTTCCAATTTCCAATAATAATTAGCTGCTAAATGTTAAAGCAAAAACATCGTCTCGAAGACTCCGTCCACCATTTTCGTTTAAGTTTTAGTCAAGAGTCTGTCGAACAAACGAAATAGGCGTAAATATTGTATCAGCCTCTCACTATTTCAATGATAAATACTTTTTTGAACTGAATTGCGTGAATATGAGAAAGTTGAAGCCACAATCGATGTTCCTCAAGTAATTTTGTTCGTTTTTTTTTGTTTTCTTCTTTTTCTTATTTTCGAAATAACCATAAATAAATTCAGATGAAACAGTTTTTGAAAATATTGGTGTGAGTATAAAAATCTTCATATATGAAATGTATCAGAAACTCAACAAATAGAGACAGAGAGAGAGAGAGAGAGAGAGCGAAAGAGAAAACGAACGAACATTTTCACTTTTTATTCATGCACGTAAATGAGCACATGTGCCAAGCTGCCAAGTAAATCAGTTTATCACATACGAAATATGAACAGAGAGGACTAGCTCAGTGTGTGCGTGTGTGTGTGTCTTTTAAAATCTAATTTAAATAAATTGTCTTCAATTCAATGATAAAATGTGTCACTAAGATTTTACTCTTCGCATTTGTTTTGTTGTCTTTTCGATACGAACGCCATATCTCTAGCTACAATTATATTTGCATAATGAATCGCGTATAAATTGCTTTAAAGAGAATGTCTTTTTCTTTTACTTGTTCTACTTATATCGTTTTTTTTTTCATTCTGTCATTGTCGCCACCAAATCGAAAGATGCAGTTTCCACTTTTCTGTGTCATCGTTTTCCCATTTTGGTGGAATTTATAATCAACTTTTCACCATCGTTTCTCATCATCAGAGCCTGGATTCCATATGAGTATGTTTTTCATATTTTATACTCGCAAGTAATTGTTCGTTGTTCGAGTTCATTGTTTATAAATTTTCCGTGACTGCCGTTTCATTTTCAAAAAAAACAGACAGCAGAATTGAACCGGCATATTGGGTCAAAATGAAAACTTATCAAGTGCAAATTTGCAGGGAACTGCATTTATTTGAATCTTCGTTTGATGTCACATTTATTTAATTTCATCATTCATCACATGCATGTCACATGCCTTGCATAATAATATTTCTACTGATAGTTAACTGAATGCGACTAGGAAGAATAAAGAATGAAGAAATAGCAATATATTCTTAAAGGTCAACCATCCGACATCAATTACCTCCAGCTCTCCAACACAAGACAATCCAACACACACACACAGACACACACATAGAACAATGCCAGAGATGTTATTGGCAAATCAGATTTTCATTATTAAGTTATGTTGACCATGTGATTTACATTAGACGAAATGCGATTATTGTATAAAAACCATTGTTTTCGTAAATTGCTTCAAGCGATCCATTATCAGACTCATTCGAATTTTGTGAACAACATTGAATTTATTGGTTTGCTAATTTCTCCATTTCTCTATTCATGTCCATTTCCATCTCTCTTTCTGTTTCATTCTCCCTCTTGCCCGTTCAGTTATACATTGGCATTGCGTTAAGTTTTAGAAATCATTACCATAAAACAAATCCAACATCAAATTAATTCTCCAGTTGTCCATTTAAAGGGGTTTTCACATAAATATTTCGTCTTCCAAAAAAAAAAAAAACCAACCATCGCAGCTACAGCTTTATTTGTCTGTTTTCACTTTGATGTTAATTGTTCATTGCATTCATTATAATGTGTTATGTGCACAAGGTGCATTCATACAAATTGTTTCAATAATAATTGTACATTTATTCGCAATATTTAAATGTTAAAAATGGTTTCAAGCCATTGTTCGTATTGATCGCATCGTTAGCATTGCTTGAAATGTGTCATTGATGAAATGAAATTATTTCAGTCGATTTTGATATTTTGATCTCATTCGCTCAATTGCAATTACAAAATACATGTGAATTGTGTGCAAATCTTTTGTTATCAGATCGCCTTTTTTCTCGATAAACATTTTCACCTCCGGATAAAACTGCCAAATGAACGAAACACCGGCGCCAGAGAATGAGCAAGTGGTAAATGGCAAATAGCAAATGGCAAGTACATATTAGTGAAATGCTATTTTCTCTCTAACCATTGCAGCATTTAACAACAATAATATTACGATACACACGGATAAGTGTGTTTATGTATACTTAGTGTGTATCCTTTGTTCGGATATTGTGTGAGACGTTCGCATTTGGAAAAAAGAAAGAGAGAAAAAATTAAACAGAACTAGCACAAACATACATATACATATATATATATATATATATATATGTATATACATGTTTCCGTCAAGTAATTTATGATTATTTGCGAATCTAATTCCCAAAAGTAATTTAAATCCAACCGTATGCCAGGGCACGAATTGAACATGCTAAATGTGAAATTTTTTCTGGTTGGCTGTGATTTGAGAGCGAGAGAGTGAAAAAAACTCTTTGTTAAACGAACAAAAATGTTTTCACATATTCTTTTGTCATTGAATAAAGCCGTTGGAGAAATGGGCTTTTCTTTGGGTTTTTTGTTTTTTCCCCCGTTGTTGTTGCCATTTCTTGATTCTTGATCATTAACTTTGTATTGGCTGATTAAAATACGTTTGTCCTGTATCATTTGCCGTATGTTTCGGTAATATTTGATCTATTTTTACCTTTTGTCCCGCCTCTTGCCCTGAATTCTATGCGTACTTTGGCTGACATATGATAGAAATGTTCAAAATGATATTAATCCAATCCAAAATTGAAATTTTTTAGAAGAATCCTCGTTTTCGCAGTCAGATTTCGAAAATATACCATCTCAATAATGCAGTGATCGATGCCCGTTGCCCAATAAATGTCTTTCAACGATTTTTTTTGTAAATCGATTTTGTTTGCGAAAAAAATGAAAACCGACTTTCCTCTACGTTTGTTCTTTTTACAATCTCCATCGCTATCCAAGCGATCCATCCATATGTCGTAGATATGTTGTGTATGTGTGCACTACAATCATCGTTTCAAGTTTGACGTTCGAATGGTAGAAATTTGGAAAATGTCAAGAATAGCTTCAAGTCACCAATGTCGGATGATTTTGGGAATTTGTACTGTATAATAAATTTCGGCTTCAAGTTTGTTGGCTGTTTAATTTGTAAAATTCAAAATCAACAGTATGAAAAGAAGTGAAGAGTGAAGAGAGATGACGCTTTTATTGCATGAAAAATGAAAAACGAATGTGTAAACCAGAATGATTTCAAGTGAGTGTTTGACAATTTCTTCTCCTTTTCAAAGCTCTTTATTTTTACTTTCAAAGTAATGAATTGTTTATTGATGGTAAAATTGATGTCACTTAAGCAGCTTTTCAAGTTGAGCTTAAACTATGAATGCTGCAAGCAAACTGTGAAAATTACATACGGAAAACTGAGAACGTTCATGTCCATCCTTTGTTTTTGGTTTCGGATTCGGATTGATAAAATGGAAAATTCGTAATTTCCTGAAATTCATCTCTTGTGCTGCATGCTCCTCAAATAATTCAATGCTCAGTCATCTTAAGTGGTGTTTGGGTTTTCTGTTTTCCAGTTAAAGATTGAATTGACATGATTAAAGAATGATAAACTTCATTTAAACCAATCAAACATATATCCAACCCTTATAACCCCATAGCCCATCGCCAATAATTTTGGAATGTTCATGTTTTCAAATGCTGTATTTCGTACGTTATACGCCATACGTTTGTACACTGTATCGACAATCGACCAAAACAACCTTTGTTACGTTAAACTTTTAATCCAATTCAATATCGGATTGTTTTCGTCGATTCTGTGTTTATTCCGATTTCATGTGTTTGGTATGTGTGTGTGTATGTGTGTGTGTGTGTATACATGTTCAGCGTTCAAAATTCTCGTTTCCAGTGTTCATATTTGTTTGCAGATTACGAATGAATATATGCAATCATGTAGCTGAATGTTACGCACAGTTGTTTACCATTCAATGCTAATATTACATGCAATATTCAATGAGACACGTGTCAAAATCTCGATATTGGCGAATAACCATTTTAAATATGTATCGCAATGTGCGTTCACTTTGTTCCATTTGTTTTCGCCGGATTTCTTCTGCTTAAGTTTAAGAGCACAGTTGGGATCAGCAGTCGATAGTCTGTAACGGTGTTGAAATTCTGCTACAATTTGCTTGAATGTTTCTTATTTTATCTCCTCACATCTCTCTCTCTCT
>GL501565.1:372427-384469 GCA_000149185.1 Mayetiola destructor
CTCTCTCTCTCTCTCTCTCTCTCTCTCTCTCTCTCTCTCTCTCTCCTTCTGTGTGTATTTGTGTGACAAATACGTGTAATAAACGGAGAATAAAGTATTTGGAATCGGTTGAATTGACAGCAAACGAAAATATTCATTTATCGACCAAAATGTCGAATAATAACGAAAATAGTAGCAGCTCAATGGCAAAAGCCATATCCATTGGGATGGATTCAAGTAGACGATTTACTGGAAATGGAATGAGGATTTAAAAAAAAAACAAAAGAAATATGGAATGAGCAATGAGCAAAGAAAATGTGAAACATTTTATTTTAAATCCCTTGCCTTTTCTGTATTCATGAACACAACACTGATAACATCATACAAACGAATTGCCAAACGCTTGTTTTATTAAAAAGAAAAGAAAAAAAAAGAAAAAGAGCAAAGAAAGTATAATCGAAGCGAATGGCATGAGCCATGTTCCCACAATGTGCGTGAAACAGTGAATATGAGAGAAATTCGAAATCGTCGAATTGAAAGTGAGACGCCATTGCATTAGTGGGCGACCAAATGAATAAATACTGAGCTGAGAATATCCAGGACAAACACACATGCACACGCACACACACACACACACACACACTCACAGTAAATGCGAAAAAGGAAAAATTAGAAATATCCTCAGATCAAATAATTCCAGCAATGAAAATATATACATATATTCTACAATTTAAATGAATCTTATGAACCAGCACAAAAAATAGCACCCGCTAATCAAATAGCAAATAACCATTCGCCAAACGAATACGAAATAAGCAAAAGAGAAAGAGAGAGAGAGAAAAGCGCCAACAAAACTTTAAACGAAATGAATGCAATAAAAAGCAAACGGAATGGAAGAGGTTTGTATTCGATGTTCCGCAGCTCGATGTGCTCGAAGCTCTTTTGCTTCGGTGGCACAGCAAACGATGAATTGTGAAGTGGTGCAAATTTCAAAATGAAAATGGAATACCCGAACAAGCAGAAAAAAAGTAAAAAAAAAATATATAGAAATAAAGAGAACGAACCACAAAGGTGAATTGCAACTGAATCTAAGTTGAGAGATAATAGAAAATGAATAGAAGGAATGGCAACATCAAAACATATATACGCTAAATCTACAATGTACAATGTACAATGTACATTCCCATACATATATTTAGAGGTCCAAATCCATTTAAATTGTCTATTTGAATGAATTGGTCGACGATTATACGATGGCATAGAGTGTGGATGGTTATGCTTTTGTATATTGTTTTCTTTTGATTAGAAGCCATGTGGTGTCGATATGACGAGAAAAAAGCATTTTCTTTGCATCCTAAGCCAGTTAAAGTCAACGGCATCGACAATTGTAGTGATTTTTTATTTTGTTGTTGGATTTTTAAGAACGATTTCAAAGCCTTTGTTTTTATTCGTTTCCATATGCACATGAAAACTGTTGCTATGATAATCAGACCTAAATGGACGCACCGAATACGATCGTTAAATTCGAAAAATTCAATTTTGAATATTCGAACCTAATAGACCATTTATCATTCAAGCCGTTCTGACCTTCAAAATGTTTGATTCGAAAATGGACGGCAAGAAGTTCTTGCTATGAACCATCACTAAAACCATCCGAAAATATCAATTCTGAGGAGAGAATATCATTTCTGATTATTGTTTCCATCTATTTTATCTATGAAATTGAGTTTGTTCGTTAACAAAGCATTTAACGGTTTCCAACGTTCAATGTCATGTGTCGATTTTGTTTTGTTTTGTTTTGGATTGGATTGTTTGTTCGATTGTTCGTTTGATGGATTTAATGTTGATGTGATTGATATACAATGATGAATTTTACAATAAAAGCCGCTGCAATTCGAAAATTGTAAATTTTAGCGAGGAAAGAAACATAGTTTCAAACGCATTAACGTACATGAAAAATATGTCTCACGCCAACGCGATTCAACGAAAAATGTCCCTATATGTCTATGAATAGAAAGGAAATGCAAACGACAGCGAAAATGAAGAATGAAAAAAAAATATAGCTATAAATATTAATGATGACAAAAAAAAATGCAACAAGTCTGTTGTGTCGGCTGTGTAATACACAGTGTGTATTAAAATTAAGGCGACAAGTCATAACGAGTATAGTCAGTCCTTCTTCATTTCATTAACATATTTATGATGTTCATAATTATTGCAGGAAAAGAGAAAAAATCACAGCAAACGCCGTGCAAAATGTATAAATGGAAATGCAGAAGAGACAATAAAAAAAAATTTTACACACAGAGAACAATTCAACATAAAGTGGGGGGTGATGAAAGAAAAAACAAAGTATAAAAGATCTAAGCAAAGGAATTGCAAAGAAAAAAAAGAAGATAAAAAGCGCCCGAAATAATAAATCTGGAACGGGCTGGAAGATTGTGCTTGACTTGCGTCAGACAATGGACACAATTTTGAGTGTTTAGTGAACATGATATTATGTCTGCCTAGTACGTAGCCTACTGCCTACAAATCCAATTTTGGAATACTATTGAAATCTGAAGATACAATTAAATGTCTTGCATCATAAAATACACGTTTGGTATCATTAACTGACAAACTTCTGTTTTCAAACATTTTTCAAGCCGGATCGACCTGAAATTTGTATCACAAAAATGTTTGATCGATTAACATTTCTTGAGATCAACACCGTCAAAAGCGAATAATGATGGAAGAAAAAAATTTAATCAATTGTATACTTATGTATTACTTTAACTATGAATTTATGGTTGACTGAAAAGAGCTTGGTTACAAATGACAAATCCAAAATATAAATTCGTGGGCCACACATTTTTAACTATTAGTTGAGTATCGTTCTTCGTTATTGGTTGTTGATTGCTAGATGATATCCGCCATTTTTTCATTATTTTGGTTGAATATGCCCCATTCCATGGAAGTGTGGAGAGCAAAAAAACAAAAAAGAAGAAAATTGCAATGAAAAATTGCGTATATCAAAGCTCGTTGGCTTTTATGCACTGCAGAAACGTCAGTGGAGCCATTTATACTTATAATAATCAACGCAATTCATTTTGAACAAAAAGAGAATGGCGCTGACCACTCGCAGACAGATACATTGGCAATCTGATAGGCCCGGGAATACAAAATAATAAATATCATAAATATATTTCGGCCACATAACAGACAACAATTGAGGACTGTTCCATTACTCAACCAAGTGAATAGCATCAGAGAAAGAGAGACAGAGAAAATACAAACACACACACACACACACACACACACAATAAGCCATGATGGGATGCTTCATTTATGCTTTTCAATGCCGTTGTCGCACTGCCAGATTGCCACTACTTGAAAAATGTTTCTATATGAACGAGTCATCGAAATGAGAATGTGAGTGATGCACAAATAACGAAAAAAGAAACAACAACGGCAACAACAACCAAAAATTAACACCGGAAAAAGTAAATTATATGGACGTATAGCATACGTTGGTGCTTGGGCTGGCCGTTTGTTTGTATGGCCATTATACAGTAATCTGACATTATCATAAATCTGTTGTCACAAGTCGTTAATCGATGAGAGAAAAATAAAATATGTTTACCGCAATGAAGAGAAACACATAATAATACACCCGGAATTTTAATCAATGCCTGAAAATGTTTCCCTTGTTTGGAAAAAATTTTGTTCATTTGTTCGTTTTCGAATTAACATTTTTTTCTCTCTCTCGCTTTCTCGATCTGTGTGTGTGTGTGTGTGTGTGTGTGTTCATGCATAGAAAATAAAATCCATTATTTGAATATATTTTCAGTTCGTGGGTTGATAATTTGTCGTTTTCTATACAAACATAGAGGGATAAATTGGCGGCGACATAGAAATAAGAAGCAAACTTGATCGACTAAGTCGGAAGGAGGTTTTTTCCCTTTATTTTTTTTTCTCTTCGTCGGAAACAAAATGATTCGCTAGAAAATTTCAATTATGCTCACTCGAATCGTGAAATTCGAGGCTCGTAATTCACGCAAATCGGTGTGGCAAACTCAAAATGATGGATTAAAAGATGACACGTTATTATTTGCTCATTCACACATCATAAGATTTCGTTTATTACATTGAAATAAGTGTCATTTTGATGAACTTTCATCAATTAGAAATGCTGCGTTTCCGCAAATCATTTGGATTTTTTGAATGTAATTCTTTTCAATGGCCGCCAGTTCATTAATCACAACAATATTGGCACAATGTTTATGAATCAATTACAATCAACCAAAACGATTGTGACTGTGACCGTGACTGTGGCTGTGACATATTCAAGGTAGTTTCCTAATGGCCAATGAATGGAATAAAACAAATTTACCGTTGAAAATGTCAAATTATGGATATTATTTTATTATTATCATCGAACAAAAGAGCAACGAATGGATAGAAACGAATAAAAACTCACACTATCGATTCATCAGAAATGTTTGTATTGATCATAAAATTGCCATATAAATACATTATTTTCGCATCAAATTCTGAATCGTAAAATACACCAGTTTATGGTTGGTAGTGTGTCGTGTTCGTGTTCAATCATATGGGTCCATTTAAACTGGATGGATAGTGAACGGTCAAACAGTTAAATAATAATAATCCTAAGCGTAAATCTGCTCCTTAAGCTTTGGTGTGCAACAACATTTTTGATGGAATTTTTATTTTTGTCCGTTTTTACCATGGTGTTTTCGGTGATGGAAAGTAATTTTCACTGTTTCAATCTGGTCAAAAACATAAATTTATCACCATTCATTTGGACACGAGTTTTTCTTGGACCGGAACCATTCTCGGTTGAAATTGCAGCGACAAATTTCCTTCAGCATCAAAATTCCGAATAGACAACGTAACAAAGAAGGAAAAAGAAAGAAAAACTGCATCGGTCGACATTCATTTTCATCCACATATTATGCATTATGCAGAGGGTTTAGTAGCAGGACTTGTGTTTATTCTATTTGTTTGTATTGTTTTGAATGAGTCTTTTCTACAACATCCGACACATATTTACTGTTCTCGAATGTGCAATTTGAATCCGGTGCATATCAAGGCATCAAAATGCAGACATGCAACATAAAAGTCCGTTAACGGAAAGAAAAGCGGAAAATGACTAGAAAAGAGGAAAGCATTTTTAGCAAACTAAACTTTTGGATAAATAATTTACACTGAGCACACTGATATTGAGTTCAAACGAGTATACGGCTGTAAAATATTATTTACTATACCGAATTTCAGATCATTTCAGATTTGTAATTGACAATCATACACATTGCACACAACGAACACATGAAACGAAAATAAATGAAAAATGTTGAGACATTTTGTTGCTTATGATTTTGTGTGTTTGGAATGGATTATGCCGATTTGTGACGCAAATGTAAACATTTAACACACCTAAAATCTGAATTTTTGTTACTCTCACAAAACAGTAGATATACACTATACACTGCATACAAAACGAATAGCGCATTAATATTCTCCACCAAATCAATAGGTGAACTACACCAGAAGATTGGTGGTGATTGCAATCAAACTTCAGTTTTGACCTTCTAACAACACCACATTCATGGTTTTGAGAGTACTCTTTGTGAGAGTCTTTTATTTTATTTGTACCGAACGCGCTGCTAATGTTTGAACAATGGAAATATGAATGGGTTTGAAATAGGCTATTCTCTGGATGGACAATAAACAATGAACAATCATATTCATTTCATAAAACTTCATTTTTGCCATATGGAAAGAAATTTGAAACTGATATAGCCAGATCTATTTGTTTCGTTATAAACATTCAAACAAAGAAAAATCAAAAAAACAACAACAAAAAAACAGAGAGAAAAAAATAGATGCACACGCACACACTGTACACTGCACACGCTATCACCTTGCGTGTCATGACGATTGGATAATTGGGCTCACCTTCTTTTCAGTTCATAATAATATGCTGAATGCTGAATGAACTGAACGAACGACTTTTTCATTGTATTCAGTATTCATACATTCCACATGCACTTGGTCGCCAGAAGCGATCCATTTTCTTCCATTTTTCCTCTTATTTTCTCATTTTGTTCAAATGAAAATAGCAAAGCATTTTCAGTTTTATTGTTATTCCATTGTCACACGTATCAAATGGGCGATGAGATGCTTTGGCCGATTTTATTATTTCTTAATTTTCGTGCTGTATTCATCTCTTAACATTATGACTTTTCTATGCTCTTTCTTTCATTGACCATTGACCAATTCATTCATTCATAACATAGTCATTCTACCCGCACCTCCTTTTTCTGCTCCGTGTATGTGTTTATTATTTAGTAAAAATGTTTTCATGATGATCATCAACCGACCGTTGTGTGTGTTTTTTTTTTTTTTTGAATCAGAAAATCGTGACACATCATCACAAGCTTTTCAATTCTCGATGAATGAGACCAAAAGTTTAATCAGAACTAAAAATGATAACAACAGTCAAATGGTACCAATTTTACTGAACAACAAATTGAAGCTAAACATTTGAATGGAATTATTCCGTTTTCAGTTTGAATCGGTTTTTTTCCGTCATGGAATTACATTTCACGAAGTTGTGCAGTGTGTGTGTGTGTGTGTGTTTGTGGATGTGCAGTCACGTTTATCGTATTTTATTCATTCGTTTCAATACATTTCAACATGCACTATCGTGCCATTTGAGTACAAGGAAAATGAGTCCGACACTCGCATACTCTGTTTTGTGTGCAATTTGTTTCGGCGCTTTTTTTGGCCTTTCATAATTCCTTTGTATTCGCTGGTTTTGTTTCAATGAGGATTTTCCTGATGCTCAACATTAGTATATAATTCACCATATCTCGCTCTTCCTCTTTCCCGTTTTATTCTCTCACGCACACATACAGACACACGCTCTGTTCAGTGTTTACTGTTTGCTTAACAAGATGACAAAAATTATAAACGCTATACGCTTTACCGGTATGCGAAAATAATAACCAAAGTAGTAAAATGAGTCTCGAGGATTCCAATAATTTCATATGCTCGGTAATTTCTATCGGTGTGAAAAAGAGCAGCTTATATCGTCTTTATTTTTCACAGTCATAAACTATGCGACCAACCGAGAAAATTGCTTAAAATACTGCTATACAACTGTATTGTACTATTTTTCATTCACTAGTGGCAATTTTTCCGCCGTCGCTTAATTCACCGGTTCCATTCAGAAGGGGATAGAAATTATTCTTTGGAAATTATAAGTTTGGTAATGTCAATGGTTGGACCATTTATTTTGTTATCACAAGTCAATTCATATTGATCATGTACCATGTACTGCACTGTCGAACAACACAAAATACATTCAAAATACCAAACGAACATAAATTGTAAAATATTCGTAACTATTTTGTTCTCTCGAAAATAATAATAATAATTGATAATGATATTAGTTTAACCGTTCAATGTTCAACGTTCGACTTTATCATGACAACAGATTTGGTTTGGTTCGACTCCTGCATGGATTCCATTACATTGCACTTTCTGAAATATTCATTATACATTTTACCGGTTAGCTAACATGTGTGCTTTTGCGTTCAAACATAAAATCCTACTTACGCTCATCAAATTGAAATTTGAAATATTTTTATTGCACAAAAATTGCATTGATGTTCGGAAACCGAAACTGTCCATTGACTTGACCATGCAGAAACTTAATAGCCCATTTTATTTGCAACAATTTTATGCATTTCATCTGATTAAAAGTCTATAAATGCATTTGATGAGCTCTTATTGAAAACCCAAGACGTCTAGATTTAAATTTCCCGTGTATGGTTGATGATTTACGGAGCCAGACGATGAATTCCGGTTTTTCTTTTTAACAATTTCATTGGATTAAAAAAAAACTTAAAAACCAAAAAATGTCAAGAAGCATTACATTATAAATAATTAATGAAATTTCAAGATTCGTATTGATTCCATTCCGACCGCAATGATTCATTCATTCACACATATCTTAGTGTTTTCGTTTTAAACAAAAGCAAAAGACATTTTGCATTGTGCAATCTGCATATTGAATGTTGATGTAAACCGAATTCGGTGTTCAGTGGTCGGCGCACGGAATACTGAATCCAATAAAAGTGAAATCATTTCAATAATTCAACACCATACGCCATATCACAGAAAACTAACTGTGGTAACTGTGGAAAACTAACTGTGGTTTCTCATACTTTGATCGAATAAATGTAGTTAATTGTTCATTTTTATTCCAATCCCCATTCGAACGAGCATTATATGTAATAAATAATAATAATTACACAAAACGAACAAATGCATTTCAATTATTATAGAAATATCCTTGACCACATCTTGAAGTTTCCATAATACTGACAGGACTATTATTCTTATTACAATTAATAAGCAAAATCGAATCACGATCGATTAAAATAATAATCGTTCGCAATCCGCAGTAAATAGAATACGAAGCTTGGTTTTTCAGTACACGTACAATAAATTTTATTTTTCCGCCATCCTCATTGGCAACAAGTATTGGTTTTGGGTGTCGTTGTTAGTTATTCCAATAACTCTCTCCTAGTCTACTATAAACCAATGCAAACTTTTTTATCGTGTAAAGGGGTCTCAGAATGATCCCTATTGATTTTGGAGATACAGAGTACCAAAACAATTCTTTTGAAAAAAAAATTGCCCAAGGGCCCCTCTTGCATTTTTTCAAAAAAATATATCAAAACTTCATTCAATTCAGAAACTATTTAAAAATCCTGAAAGCAGTGCGGAAAAGTATGTTTTAATCCTTAAAACCATTCATTTTTTCTTTCCTTTGCTAATCAAAGCAATCGACCGAAGCGCACATGAATTCAGTCAGTAGATCCAGTTTAGTCATTCCAGACATATTTGTATATATATCAAAGATATTCTTGCTAATGATGGCCTTTGATTCTATTCGGAAAAAATTTAATGAAATCAAATTTTTCAAAAAAAATTGGAAATTGAAGAATTCAAGTGAAAAATGTCGATGGTTGTATGACATGGCAAGCATCGGCACAGAATTGATTGGCGTCAAAGTTTTCACAACAAACAAAGTCACATTATATTCATATTTGGCAGGCCTATTCATAAGTATCTATTACATATCGGCAATAAATGCATTCGTACATTATGCAATGCTAGGGCAACCATTTCATGGCATAATAGGCTTTGGGGTCGGTGCAGTTGTTGTACCAGTAAGTAAATTTTTTTCTTAAATTGTGTTATAAACTTGTAGCTATAATAATAATTAACGATTCATTTTTATTTAACGTGTGGTTTGTCGTCTATTAAGGCAACAATGGTGTATTGGAAAGCGATTGGTCCATATCGTTTTATGACAAAACAAATGATCATTTACAGTGGACGCTACATATACAAAACCGGGAATGAATCAATGAAATGGAACACATTTTATCATCAAGGCATCGCTGATCTGGTTAAAAAGATTTCGATCATTTTGTCATTGAATATGTTGTCTTATTCTATGGTTGGAATTCAATGTTTGTGCATGCTTACCATTTACGGTCATCGTATTAATATAATTGGAACAATATTACCATTCACCGATGTCACCACCGATCACGGATATTATTTGAATTTCGCCATTCAAATGATATGCTTTGCATGTGCTTTATGTGGTAATTATTCATCTGAATGTGTTGCCTGTTTCGTCAACAATACAATCACAACGATGGCTCACTTTATTTACTTAAAAGTGAATGAAATTAATGAAATTTTGGATTCGAATGAATCGATGAATGCAAAAGAAATACGTTTACAACGTATCGAAATTAAATTAAGACTTCGAGATATTTTGATTTATGTTCAAGATTTTGACAGGTGATTATTAATTATTTATTTATTGATAATGTTGACAAACATTTTGCACCGAAGAATATGTTTTTGTTTGGAATCTATTACAGGTACTTGATTGGTGCTGGTACAATAACATATGAGAAATTTTTTTATGGAACCCTTTCATGTGTGTATGCAATTCCTGTATTGATCTATTGCCAACATATTGTAAGTGATTCGTGGTTTTATTTTTTTTCTTTTGTTATCATATTCACAACCGAGATTGATTTGTAGGGAATTTACCCGGTTGGATACACAGTCGCATTTTTGGCATATGTGCAGCTGATAATCGTATGCTATTCGGGCCAAAATGCAGAAGATTCAGTAATTTTACAAACCATTTTCCATTGTCCTTCATGTGCAAATTTAATGTTTTGTTTGCGATTGATGATTTTTCACCGGTTTTTTTTCTCTTTAGAACAATCGAATTCAGAAGGCATTGTATGACATTCATTGGTATAATTTAAGGCGTGAAGATTGCAAAGATTTAATCCATATGATACGACGAACACAAAATGGCGTCATTTTATCGGTTGGACCATATTATAAGTTGAATATGATCGCTGCTGCAATGGTACATTTTTTTTTGCATTCTCTTTCATCACAAAATATTCGATTGAAAGAATTCACTAACCATAAACCTTGTTTTTTTTCTCGTTCATTTTAGTTTACAAATCGAATCTATTCTTTCGTCACTTTTTTGCTCAAATTTTCTTGAACTGAGTTTCAGTCAGAGATGCTCATACAAAATTTCTCAGGGGGAGGGGGGGGGTCTTTTCTTCAGAAGCTTTTTAGCTCATCAGAAATTTACGTTTGCACTAGATACAATCGACTTTTGAAAGAGAGGCCCCCTACCTGAAAATTTTGAATTTTTTTTTGCACTAGATACAATCGACTTTTGAGAGAGAGGCCCCCTACCTGAACATTTTGAAAAAAATTTTTGCACTAGATACAATCGACTTTTGAGAGAGAGGCCCCCTAACTGGATTTCCGATAGGATTTTCGAGAAAGTCTCAGGGGGGTACTTCTGAGGTCCACCCCCCTATGATCTTCACTGGTTTCAGTAGATGGCAGTAAACGATCCACAAACCGGAAATTATCTTCTAATATTTTATTGCATATGCTTTCTGTTTGACTTTCTGAATTAATAAAAAATATTCCAAAATATTTTCGCAACACAATCGCACGAATGGGTTTTAATCGAATGAATTAATTAGTGTAGTCGATAAAAACAGCTCAACTGCACTTAACATCTATGCGCTCAAAAATTTATAAAGAAAATTGGAATAAAGAAGCACAAAGTTTTCTTATTCTTTTCATTTTTGGTTTTTTCGTATGAATTTGAAATGGAAAATTCTGAACCAAAATCAAAATGAATTTTTCGACCAAAAATTTCATTATACATATAATGTATAATCATTATACATATAATGTAATCACGAGTGCTTCTCGTGAAAAAAATGTTAACTCCTCCTCTTTTCGATTTTTTTCCATTTTTTGTCCGAAAATCGACAAAAAATTTCGCTTGGGTATCGACTTTGCTAAAGTTTTATTTTTCTAGTCACTGCACGTTGTTCGAGCTTCTACTGTAAAATTCACAATTCCAACTAATGTAAAAAGTTGGTTGTTTCGGCCTTTTATCGTAAACAAAACTAAATGATCGATTTAATGAATTTTCTCGCACATGAAATTCGCCATGCATTCAAATAGAAACCTGTATGGCAAGTGTCAAGTGACAAAAAAAATAAAAATACAAAATACTTTGCAATGAGTTTTCTATTTTCTTTGTCACCCCAAACGGAACCCAAAAAATATTTCAGGAATTCAGAAATTGATAGTGATGAAGTGAAATGAAATCATTTTGATCGTTTACCGCACAGTGTATGCAGCACTCTCTACCATTTCCATTTTCCACCATTGCATCAAATGAAAAATTTGCGAAAAAAAAAAGGAATGTGAATTATTTCCCATGCACTTTGCATTTTGTGTTTGTCTGTATTCAGTGATACCGATTTTGGAGTGTGAACGCTGTAGTCATTGATAAAAAGCCGTATATAAATAATTTGATAAATTTTTCGCAAAGACTTCAAATAAAATTTAACCGGCAATGGCATTTTTAAAATATGAAGCCCAAACGAACCGATACGTACATTATTA
>GL501585.1:8812-45002 GCA_000149185.1 Mayetiola destructor
CCCCCCCTAAGCGGCCTCAGCTTGTTCACCTATGACACCAATACTTCACTTAACTTTTTTTCCATGTGGTTTCAGTTAGAGCAGAGATGTCGAAGAGTGCATTAGCCATAAAACTTGAAAAAAATAATTGGAGACAAATTACCAGCTGGCTTGGAAAAAATAACTGAAAGCGCCGGTTTTGATACAGAAACGTCCCTTTTAGATTTAAGCACTGGGAAAATCAAGAATATTGACCATTACGTTAATGAGAATAATAAATTTTTCCAACTCTTCAATCGAAACCAAATTCAGGTTTGGAAGAGCGGTTTTCATGTCATAGCCACTTCTCTCAAGGATTGTTATGATATCAGGTGGTGGTGAGTCATTTATCGCTCATAGTAAATATGGTAAGAAAAACTAATAATAATATAAGTACAATACAATTAAAACGACATGATGAATGGAATTTTCTATGTTAAATATACCAAAGAGAAATAATTGCATCAGTGGAATCGGTCAGGTTCAAACATGAAATACACACAACACACGGCCTTTGCCCAACAACTTCCATTGAACGAACTAATAACGACAGTTTTAAACTTAATTTTAAAAAAAGAATTTGCATTTCAATACAATTATCATTCTTGACACAACGTTATATCATACATATGATGTTCTTTGGTGAAATTTTACCAGGAATATTCATTCACAAAAATATGAAAGTTAACATTGGAACATTACCCCAAAGCATGAAGGAAAAGCTCAACACGATTTTCATTTATAATAATAGTAAATAATGAGCCAAAATTCCTATGATATAAATGAGTACTTAATACCTTTACGAGGCATGCGCCATGAATTTTGTAAGATAAAAGCATTTCAATACAAATATTAAATCTCATTCAAATCTCAAATCAGCATTTCCTCTAACTGCATAAAATCACATCCATTTGGATGAGTGTCTTATGTGGAAACAATTGTAAATCTAAGAAATTTTATTCGTCTATTTTCATGCTGATTTGACATCAGAAAATTGGTAACTATTCTTTCTATAATTTTCGAACGTTTTCCAATGGTTATTACCATCCAATTTTACCCCTGACCCCAGTATTCAGAAGCACATTTTCCAACTACACACAACACCATTCATGTCTATGCGCATCAATTCTCCTCCAAACATGTGATATGTCATTTCAAAGCTTTTTCTTGGTATGTTTACAGTTACCAGTATTAAGTTTTATCTTTTCCAGTTGTCTAAATGAACAATGAGTGAATTTTAGAAGTCCTTGCGCATCGATATAACCATTTTGAAATCAGTTGTTCTCATGAATTCCACACGATTAGAATAACCCGTCCGAATATTGTTCTATATGTATCACATTTCAACGCGCACACAAAAAAACTATATTTTTTTTCGGGGTGGAATAGAAACGCAATTTTCACAGGACAAAATAAACGGTAAACCCATTTTCGTTTCTTTTAAATTTTAAATATTTCCATCGATATCAAATTTTTCATTCGACGTTTGAGTGAAAAAAATTCAATATATCCGAAATATAGGGAACATTTCGAGAGCCATTGGTGTGTAAAATGGAGTCTGAATTAGCGAATATATTGAAGTGACAGTTTAATACTCAAATTGAAATTCAAATCAAATGGTTACATCGTGTATAAATAATAATGTTTTAAGTTTATTACGTTTAGTGTTTTGTGCCACATTGCCACTTAGTTTAATATAATACGTTTGTTGTTTTGAGATCACATCAAAAAAAGAAACAACGTCAATATCCTCAAAATTTTATTGTTTCATAAATGTATTATAATCGGTGCTGGTGAGCTTTTATGCTCCCGTATAACATATTATGTGATTTGTGATTTTATTGCAGAAAAAAAAAATATTTTTAGCAAAGGAAAAAGAATAAATAATTATCTGTTTCTAAAAATAGAAGTCAAAAGTTCATTGAAAAAGTGAAACTAGCATATTTGCCGACACGAGAAGGGATTATTTAAAATTGTCATTATCGACAATTGGTTTGTTGGATTTTGTAAGTTTTTTTTTCTCTTTTCAATAAAGAAAAAAAACTTTTTTGAATGCTAAAGTTGGTTTGTTGAGAAAAGTTAATATTTTCTCTCTCTCTCTTAACACCATACATTTTCTTCTTTTAAAATGATTATTTTCCTATTAGAGGTCTCTTAAAGTATTGAATGCAATAAATACAAATTAAAATGGATTTGGTTGAGTTTGGAAGTCAATTTGGAATTCTTTTATTGGATGAGGCTATAGAGTTCTCCAACTATGATGCTAGACAGCTTTGATAGCCAGATTGTAGGCATTCCATTTTCTCACATTGGTTTTATTTAATTTCAAATGCAAAATTAAAAACAAGACAGTATTCGGTCGTACCGAATACACTAATATGCACCAGAGGTGGTACCAAACTTTTATCCCCTCAAAATTATTTTCAAAGAAAAATATAATTTGAAAAAATTAATTTTTGGAAAATTTGGAAAACTTTTGGAAATTTTGAAAATTTGGGAAACCTTTGGAAATTTTGAAAATTTTGAAAATTTTTGAAAATTTTGAAAATTTTTGAAAATTTTGAAAATTTTTGAAAATTTTGAAAATTTTTGAAAATTTTGAAAATTTTTGAAAATTTTGAAAATTTTGAAATTTTTGGAAATTTTGAAATTTTTGAAAATTTTGAAAATTTTTGAAAATTTTCAAAATTTTCAAAAATTTTCAAAATTTTCAAAAATTTTCAAAAATTTTCAAAATTTTCAAAAATTTGGAAAATTTTCAAAAATTTTCAAAATTTTCAAAAATTTTCCAAATTTTCCAAAAATTTTCAAAAATTTCCAAATGGGGAACGGAATTACAAAAAAATAAAAAAAAAAACAAACAAAAGTAGTAATGCCCCTCCGGTGCATAATAAATTGGCTTCATTGAAATAGTTGACATATTAATGAAATTGATTAATCAAAGCATGACATATCAAACTCAAACACAGCGGCTTAGAATAAAGATTCAAACTGTTTTCAACAATATTGTTTGAATTTCATTTATTTTTTTCTTTTTTCACACCTTGTTGCGTTTTATGGGATTACTACTAGCAATTTACTGGGGGTCTGTCACAGACATTTTCCGAACACTATTATATTCGCAGCAATTTTTGATAATCTTAAAATATGTACGAATTCAAAATTGCACTGGAAAAATCAATTCTATACAAAAACTTAAATGAGAGGTCATATCAGACCTTCGTATGACCTTTGCATTTACAAATGAAAAGTAATAACAATATTTAATATTCTCTTCATTTTTTTTTTCTTTTGGCTGAATGAAGAATATAATAATAATTGATTGCTATCGCCACATTCACCCTTTAAACGAATGTATTCAGTTGGATGTAGTTTGATATGGGAAAGCACTGTAATATCCAGATTAATAGAAGGTCATGCTCACATAGAAAATTGCTCAGCGTCCATATTCCAATTCCTATGGTTACAGTAATGTCTCTATGAAGGTACCACTTGCTGAAAGGACCATTTCTCATGTGGTCTTTTTAAAAGAACTACACTGTATATGCAATACATTCACCGTTTTCACTATTCACTCAATATTCAATCATGTTTCGCATGGAAAGACATTTTTTACAAGTGAAATGAAAATCATCTCTGATGATTTCGTTTGATTTTTACCATTTTTTTTTTCATGATGAATGTTGAAACCGTTTAATGTTATTTTTCCAATATATCATAAAATATGAGCGTTTTTTTCTTTTGCATTTATTGAGTCCTTCAAACTATCTACTATATACTATTTTGTATACCATATATCCATCTGACCTTTTTTTCGTTTCGTTTTCATTACATTTTAAATGGTTTATGGTCACGTTGGGCGATGGATACTTGCGATTAGAGCTAGACACAGTGCTCCGTGTAAGAAAATGCATAGTTGGCGGGCTGAGAGCAAAAATGGTTGAACTTATCTCACCTCCTGCTCTCGCCTACAGAAATGTCCATATAAGTGGGAGCAGAAGGTGAGATACGTTTAACCGTTTTTGATCTCAGTTCGACAATTGTGATGATGGCATCATTTCTTTAGAGCGATACAGACCAATTATCTCCGATATTCATTCTTATTCGACTATTTTTCTATGATGGAAAAAAAAACGAGCAAAAGCAGATGAAGGACTCGTGAACGTTCCACATACAATTAATTCAATTTCAAAATGATTGACTTTTATTGCAATCGAAATTCCGTTGAACTTTCATTTCATCGAAAAATTTAATTTTAAATTGATATCACTTTGGTCACACAATTTGTGTTACATAGTATCGTCCACAATGACAACATACGATGTCCTCCATGATCGACTTACAACCCAGTTAAATTTGCTCGTACAAATATCGATTCTCGTACATGAATTATATAAATTACGAAACTTGATATGCCAAATCGTCATGCGGTTGCTATTTCATTAATAATTTTTGTTTGTAATATTTATTGATGGCATGAATTTTACATGCAAATAAATGCCATCATTGTATTGAATTGAACAACTGTAGTAATAATATTAAATAATAATTGATTTATGTATGCCAAAATTACGACACATCATCGGTATCCGTTATTCACCTTATGGATGGTGATTGTTGTTGAAACATTTTTGGGTCGATTGTTGGCCCTTGCTGTGAACTGTGAACGTTCTACTTTTATTGAAACTCAGCTCATGGAAGACATAAAATACAAATTTTTGATTGAGCTTATGGTCGTTCTAGTCTAGTGTTCTGCCACTCATTCTGTATCTGTCTGTCCTTATGTGTGTGTGTGTGTGTCTGTCCTTATGTGTGTGTGTGTGTGTGTGTGTGTGTGTGTGTGTGTGTGTATTCATGCCATGAAAATCTATTTTTAATAAAATCATGTTTTTTTCCTCTCTATTTAAACGATAAAAAGTGAAACTCATTCCATTTCCTGTTCCATTTTCAATCATTAAATGACGTAGACTATCGACTAGCGCATTTTCACAAGATTAAACGTTTTTCAAAAAAGAAAAAAGAAAAAAGAAAAAAAAAACAACCATCCCCTCTAATAATCCAGTGAAAAGAGAATACATATTTTTAGCACGAAACATGTCATTTGTACTACAAACCGTGGCCGGCTTATTACGTGGTTCACAATCATTAGACTCACGTGATTCATGCAGTGGTAGATGCTGTCACAAAGCCGATTCATTTTCAGCACGAAACTCATTTTCAACATCATTTGAATGCATGAACGATGATTTATATGACTGACATCGAACCAATCGGCTCGTCAATAATAAACAGTGAGTTGCCTCTATATAAATCACAGTTCTCTTCCATTCAATGGAAATATTGTTTTCAGTTTTTATTTCATTCTCGATTTTATTTTGTTTTTCTATTTTCGTTTTTGTTTTTCTTGTTTCCTCTCTATCTTTCACGCTCACGCACATCTTTTGCTCGTTTCTATTGTTTGTTTGTGTGTGTGTGTGTATGTGTGTATGGCACTGTGTATTTTCGATTTTCCAGTGACTATTTGTGAAAAATTTGTGAGCAATTAATTTTAAATTGTATTACACAAAATATTCTACATCAATCCATATCGTCCGTGAAAAAACTTCAATTATCAAATACCGCAATTGACTAAAATCAACAAACAACAAACGTTTGAAAAAAAGCGACTTTCATCCCAATTACGGTATCGTGATAATAATCGAAGTATGAAATATTTTAAGAAGGCAATATTCAATTTGGGCTAACATAGAAGCAATGGCGATTGCTTTGAGCATAAACTTCACTTGAATGCATGCAATTTCTTCGATGGTTATCCATGAGTACAAAATTGCATGGAATGCTTGGCTAGTAAATTAATTATGTATTAATTGAAATAATTTCCGTGATAATTTATGGTCGTTTCCGTTTGAAAAGAAATTAGAATTGCATGAAACGCATGCTCAATTCAATTGGCAATAAAATGTTTATTTTTGTTGTTGATTGGGGTTTATATATCCTTCATTTTAGATGCAGTGAATTTTTAGAATGTGTTTCAGTGCCGGTGGAATCGGTTCAACCATCAAAAATAATAATTAATGGAAATTCTGAATTTCACGCGAAAACCAGTTTAACTGTAGCCACACCGCCTGCGGTCATGTGTGAAAATTCACAGTCAAGTGTTGACGAGGCCATCCATAATGACGATGTGCTCGCCGTCGATGGATCAAGGTAAATACATCCAAAATTTGTCTACTCGATACATATTGAATTTTGGTGTTTTTTTCCTGTTTTTTTTTTTTGTTTTAACAGTAACATTGAGCAAAAAGGACCAGTAACATTGAGCAAGAAAGCAATTCATCAGCAAGATGCCGACGAGAATCTTTTTTTGCGTTTCCTCGAATTGGATCCACCAGCGGAAGCTCAACCATCACCAGCACAACCATCTACAAGTGAGTTGCGCCGTAAATCAACGTTAAAGCCCAAAGAATGTCCCTCATTGAAAGAACAAAAAGAGAAAGAACATCCAGTAGCTGCATCATCACACAATCAAAATGGTCGAACACCATTCACTGTAACGAAAAAGCTCATCCGAACCGTCGAAAATGGATTTGGTTTTTCCATTGTCTGGACCCATCCGCCACGAATTGAAAAAGTTGAAGCTGGATTATCAGCTGATCGTTGTGGAATACTTCCGGGCGATTATGTGATTTTTGTTGATAAACATAATGTTGTAACCATGCCCGAAATGGACATTTTAAATTTGATCAAAGCCCAGGGTAATACATTGATTTTGGAAATTTTTCGACGAAATTGTTCGGCAGCCAAACCTACTGCAAATGGTATTAGGGCACGTGCACAAAGTATAGCCCCTTTGGCTCCAATAAATTTAATTGATACGAATCAAGGAATCGTTACAATGAACAATAATGACGATGTGATTTCATCAGAATTTGCAACACCAAAACAATCAACATGTTCATTGGGTCCACGACCGATGACTGCATGTTCTAATATTTCTTTAACACTGGATAGTACAACTAAACAACGGCTACATTTACGGCCACAGGTTACATTCAGCAAAGAGGTAAGTTTTAATCACTGAAAACGGTAATATAAATTGATTTGTACACAATTGGTAAAAAAATTTTGTTCACAGTCAATGCTGACATCGAGTATTGAAGATGCACCCCGAAAATATCTATACCAATTAATAAATCGTGAACAGCATTTTACAACGGCATTACAGTATGGAATTCAAAGATTTGTGGCTCCATTACAAGAGCGACGTGATTTAATATCGCCAACCGATCAGCGAACACTTTTTCAAAATATCGAAGAAATTTTACGATTGTCGGAGGATATTTTAGAACAATTATTGCCCGATGACCGTGAACCGAATTTATTGTTTGCATCACGTGTTTATTTAACGAAATCAACAGCATTTTGTGCAGCTTATAAAAAATATTGCAACGGATTAAAGCGAGCTGATTGTGTTTTGGTGAATAAATCACGTCAATCGAATTCTGAATTTGTAACATTTATAACAGTGCCACAAGTACCGCGCAAACGGCCTGATTTAACGTCATTAATTCATCGTCCGTTGCAACATTTTCGAGAGGTGCTTAAATTACTCATTTTACTGGCGTCACAATGTCGACCCAATTCCGAAGAATGTACAAATTTGACAATGGTTATCACAGCACTACAAACAACTTATCGCGAAATAACTGCCAGTGAAGGATTAATGGAACCATTAGGTGTGGGAAGACTATTGTTAACATTACAAGATTTGGAGGCTCGATTGGTGTTCACAAAATGTAAACCATTTGTATTGGCTGTACCGGGACGACAATGGATTTTTGGTAAATTTTTGGAAAACAAACGTTTTTCGCTTGTTTGGTTTCTATATTTAATATACAATATGTATGCATTGTATGCGCAGGTGGTGATTTGTCGAGAGTTGAAGGTCGTTCGGTTAAACCATATTGGACTTTATTGTTCAGTGATATTTTATTATTTGCGAAAGTAAGCCGAGATCGTGTGCTATTTATAACGGAGGATCCTATTCCATTGGCTAATATAATTGATTCTTGTTTTAATATCCGTAAAAAACGTAAGTCATCAAAAAAAATGTCTGAAATTCGAAAATCATCTGAAAAACATTCATGGCATTGTGCATTTGATAAATAATAATAGATACGGAATTCCGAATTACGATTGATCCAAATGGCCGAGTAGCTGAGAGTCCAACGATTAATTGTGCACCCGATTTAACACGCACACCCGGCAAAAGTGCACGTAAATTTACATTAATTTTACGCGCTCCATCGCCTGAACTGAAAGCCGTATGGCAGAACTTATTACAACGACAAATGTTGGTTCTATTTTATATATTTTGCGATCGAGTTTATTCGATTGTGTATGTGGCCTGTAGTTGAAATTAATTTGTTATCATTGTCATTGTTTAATTTAGCTTTTTAGTAAATGCAACCCTGGGATCAACCCTTAGCAGCCCATTGGAATCCCCAGATATTTTACAACAATTTATTCCGATGAATGACATTGGTGCAGTGACTACATCGATGCCATCAATAAAATTATCAGCTGATAGCATTAATACGAAATCTCAACAGGTTCGTCTGCAAACTTTCAACAAACAACAAACAATAAACAATTCTTTAGCTAATAATAATAATAATAATAATAATGATCAAACTAATGACATAACAACAACGTCATTCATTGAAGTTTCAAAACATAGTAATTCAATGCCATTGGCATCATTTTGCAATTCGGCTGCATCAGTTAAAAGTTTGCGCAGTGATTGCACATGCACATCCAGCTCATTAACAAACCCAAAATTAAAAACAATTTTTGAACAGCCAACGCCAACAACGTCAAAAATTCCGCCCACTCCAATTCATTTAAAACGCTTATCATATCCAAATAAATGTAATCGCTCATTAGAGTTTAGCCTTAGTTCAGTTGGTCGATCATTTATCGATGAATCAACCGAAATGCCATTTTCTTTGTGTAAAATGGTATCCGGTGATGTGATCGCAACACCAGACACACCTGAACCAATCATTTCACCATCATCCTCAATCGCATCGAAAAGTTTTTTTTCCGAAACATTTTCGAATGATTTTTTGAAACCTTCAACACCGAGTGTCATTGTATCCCCGATTGATGAGCATCTCCAAAAATATGCTTCGTCAACAACAACAAATAATACAAATGGAAGTTCTTGGGAACGATTCGAACTTGATTTAGATTTTCATCATGTAAATTTTGATCCATCATTCGGTGGTGATGTTCAAGAGCAGGTTTTTTTTGGTGAAACTGAAATTATACCATTCGAACCTACAGAACCGGATTCACATGACTTGTAAATGAATGTCAGGCCAACTACGAACTGAAGGAAACGAACTGTTCATTGTATATAAATAAATATCCGAGCAAATAACTTCATCTTATTTTTTTTTTCTATACTCATAATAATAACAACCACGATGCAAATGAAATACGAATCCTGAATTATATATTTTTATGGAAAATAACATCCAATTCGGCAAAAAAAAAACAAATAAAAAATCAAAATAATATTCAAATTTTAATCGTTGTCATTAACAACACATCTTCTAATTGGATAAAATTTATTTTAGAATGTTTTTAGGTGATAAGTGGGGAATTGTTTGGATTCAATCAAATTATAGCGAACATTTAATTATACATATTAAAATTTATTTTTGATTTTGAAAATGATTAATTCTTATTAGTGGCAATTTTAATTGAAAATTCATACAAAAAACCAACTTTTACGAATATTACGAATATATATAAAAAAGAAAAATCATATGTACCTAAAAGTAAAAATGTTTTAATGGAAAATGTTAAATAAAATGTTCAATAGAACTCGGGTATTATGCACTGAATTGAGCCGTTGAAGGTTCCACAAATACGCCTGACTGACGAAAATTTTTTAAAATCATAGAAAATTCAATCGATGACCGGTTTTCTTCGTTTAAATATTTTTGAAATTGAATAGGAGCGAATGCAAGCTAAAGCTTGAACAAAAAAAAAACAATAAACATATACGTACATTTACTGTGGAAATATCAACTTACATATAAAAAATGTTGATCTACTTGTTTCTAGTCGTATGATGTATGATTTACACATCCATTGATAGGAATTATTATTGGATGGATTTTTCGGAGAGGGCATGACATTTCTCGATTCAATACCACTAGGAACTGGTAGTTAATCAAATAAAACATAAGATTACTTTGGATTAGAATGTTGCTGAATATATTTAGTTGACTTATTACGGAAAGACCAGTGTAACATAAAGTACATTGTGCACAATTCAAATGTATGTTCATCTGCATGGTAAAATTAGCGGCAACGTTCTCTTCGAAGTGTTTTTATGTTTACATGTTGTGTGTATAAGTGTGTTCATTTCAATTTCGTTTTATATAAACAGAAAACAACAACAAACAAATCAAAGGATTTTCAAATAAAAATTCTATTTGGACCTGGTGAAAAATTAATGTGATCAATGGGCGTTTCATTCATTTGTTTTACGGTTAAAATTTGTATGCATATTATTTCTTTATTATTATTATTATTTTTATTATTTTCAGTTTGTTGCGTTGGCTCTCCTCTTTCTTAAATGGAAGAAGAAAAGAAAAACATTGGCATAAATCGTCGCTCACACCAAATAATCTAAAAAAAATATTCTAAATGGAATGGAAACGAAATTGAAATCGAATTGCACATAAGGCATAACGCATAACGCATAATGCGTAGCCCATTACATACTACAGATCGTAAAGTAACAGTGAAAAAAAACATTGATTTGATTTGATTTGATTTGTAGCAAGCACTGTGTGACAGTAGATGAGTATACTAATAAGTATGGTACGATTCAGTATACTATTTAGTATACTGACACTACGCATAGCAGAACGTTCGAGAGAAAGAGACAGAATATTGTATCACTCTTTCTGGCGCGTAAAACGGCGCGCGTACTGTCAGTATACTAAATAGTATACTGAATCGTACTCTACTTATTAGTATACTCATCTACTGTAACACAGTGCTTGATTTGTAGATGAAATGATGCACACATGATAATATTATCGAATTTAATGAGCAATTTGACAATGTTTATTCTTTCCTTCTTAAAACGTCAACTTTTTGCGTATTTGCATTCTTTTGTTTATCTCGTTTATTTGCATGTTCGATGTGTTTGCAAATAGTCTCAGGTGACGAATGTAATGCGACCATTTGAGGAATTCATTGATGAAAAGTGTCGACAATTGAATAAAAATGGAACATCACATGGGAGCGCCTTACATTTAGCGCAATGGATGAAAGGGCAATTTGATGATTCGGTAATGAAATCTATCACGCAAATGGGTTCTTTTTTTTTAGCAAAATTTTTTATTGCAATCGGAATTCGGCAATGGAATTGGTTTTTCATCAATTTTACAGATTAAAAAGTTAGCCGAAGAGAATGTCAACAGCGACATAATGACCGAAGATGAAAATGATGAATTGTTCATTGAATGGAGCTCAGAACAACTACGAAAGCGATCTCAAGAGCTTCAATTATTGGATGGGAATGGAAAGTATATCGTATCAGATTTGGAAAATCGTCTCTCAAATGAGAATATCAGTCGAAATTGTTTAGTCATTGAGACTAATGAAAAAACCATTTTGGAAGTAGATAATGCTAGTGCTGCTTCAACTACATCAGACAGCCAGGTTACAAAATGCTTAACACTCATTGAAAATATATAGAGAAACTATTTAAAATGTAGTGCAAATTTTCACAATGAAAACTTTTACAGATTACAGTGCGTTCGAGTCCTGTTGCAAAAGCAATCGATAAATTGTCAGTATGTCGTCATTGTCACAAAAACTGTAAACAAAAGGCATCGAAAACAAGTTCCTTAAAAGTACAACATAGCCAAACATCTTCGAGTCGCTGTTGTGCGAGTACAACAAGTAGTCCGGGCAGTGAAAGATCAACATCGAGCCATAAAAGTGATCAATCAAAGAATAATCAAACTGAAATAATTTCACCGACAAAACATCAACGTTCCGATGGTAGCTCAACGAGTCAGCAAATTGTGACGACAACAACTTGCAGCAATAGCAATGCCATGAATAATAATATTATGTGCAAATGCAAGTGTACAGCGGCAGATTTTCAGAATACGATTCGTACGCCACATGAAATTCGTAAAGAAACGTGCAAAATATTGAATAGCATTTCAGAATTACAGCAGCCAAATAGCAATTGGAAACACGCAAATTGCCATTGTAGCAATGAAAAATTACCGATGGCATTGAAAATTCGTGAAAGTAAAATAAATAATTTAAATGAAAAAGAATACATTGAATCGACTAGCGAAATATCGAATGTTGACGATTGGTCATCAAAATTGATTGGTTCATCCCAGTTTCGACCGGTTTCGAGTGCAATGCAAGATGAATGTGATCTATCTCTACCCAAAATATCGGTTGTACCACCGACTCCCGATGCTGCATCGAAACAATCATTGACACAGCTCTCTAATGAAAGTAAATCACCGGACGATTCACCACAAGACGAACTACCATATCGCGCACTTAACACAACATTAAAGCGATATGGGACCATGTCCAGTCTGGGTAACTACTAGATAATAATAATAATTAATTATAATTAATGAATGTTATGCATTTGATATACATTCTCGTTCTTTCCTCTAGAAAAAATGCCATCCGATGAAACTGATGAAAGAGTATATGACTCTTCTGGTATCGAAACTAATGGTGATGATGGTGATGATGATGAGGATGATGACGGTAAATTTTGCATCATTTCACCTAAAAAAATAATAATTAATCGAATACAAATGGTATTGCATCTCAGCAGAAATTCGAATCGTTACGAAAGAATTATATGATGGAACAGCTCGGAATTGGACCAATCGTGCTGGTAATTTTTTGGAACAATCACGAGCATTTCTGGATAGCTATTTAGGCCGTTGGGATCGAAATGGACCGCATATACATGATGAAAATAACGAAGATGGGTCCGGGCTGGCAGAAAACGCAGAAGAATGCACATCAGCTACATCCGGTGAAGAGATTTGGGGCACACCAACAAGTGGAGAAAATGATGAAATTCAAATTTTCAATTCAGATCAAACGGTTCGTTTTGTAATTGACTTTATTTCAATAGAATCATAGATTTGAATCGTCTATTCTGTTTTTTTTTTTAGTCACCAACAAAATCGTCATCATCTTCAACCGGTGATGATGATACAGAATTAATGATGGATGAATTGCTGATGGCACCACCAATGACAGCAAGCACCATTCGAGGGCTTTTGCCACGGTAATTGCTTTAGAAATAATTCAATATATTGAATATTCATAGTGAGATATCAATTTGAAGTAGATAAATTCTTTAGTTGTTTTGTAGGACACATTTGTTTCGAACTAGGTCCTTTTAGATATAGTAATGATTTAATTACAGTATTCGAAAATTTGATATAAAAAACCGAAATTCAAAATTAAAAAATATATATATATATATAAAACATTTTAGAAGGCGTTTAGAGCCATTATTTGAAGAAGATACGGAGAGTAGCAGCGATAGTGACGATAATGACGGTACGATGGGTGGTGATTTGAGTAGTTCAGATCAGGTAGGATATTGAATATAGTGAGCATTTAGCATCTCGATCTATGATTGAATAGCTGCTGGTTTTCTTTGTAATATTCATAATTAAATGACACATATAAAAAAATTCATATAAAACTCTTGATGTTAGAACTGCTTAGTTAGCTCTTGAATGATCTTAGCATATTTTTCAGTTTTTAACCTGAATAATTTTACTTTTTTCATCGATCACATGTCACGATCATCATCACTGAAACCAAAAAAAAAACCAATAATAATAATAATACTGCCATAGAAACGTCATCTTTTGCGAATCCTTCTCTAATAATGACTCATATTATCATCTCATGCATCATGATATCAAATAGCGCTCATTTCCATTCTAAACGTACGTAGAATTTGATCATTTTTGTTCTAAAAAGAAAATCAAAATTTATAATTTTTTCGAAAATTTGAAGATGCGATTGTCGATGTTGTTGTTGGTACGATTCATTTAGTGGTACGGTTAAAATTTATTCCGAATAAATTGGCAGGGGCAAGCAGTGCAGAAAACTTATACAAAACGTGGTCCAGATGCGGTGGCAAATTTCGAACAAATCATACAACCGATAAAACGTACACATTCAAACGAAAACATCGCAAATTGCACATCAATCGATCAACAATTTCCTTGTACCGTGGAACCATTGAAAGGGGCAACCAATTATGGAAACAATGCTGACAAATACTCTTCCCGTGCACCAATAATATCTCAACCAACACCATCAACACCTCAGAAAGCTGCGGACAGCGAAAAAAGAACAAAATTTGTCGACATTATCGATCGTGTCGTCGAATCGTCCAGCGTAACGACCCCGAAAATTGGCCACGAAACTCCTATAACAGCAGCCATTCATCAGGCAGTGATCCGTTTGAGCCCACGTTTAGAAATGCGTCTAGCATTAAATCACGATATTTTGGGCGACGAAGATTTGATAGGCTTCGAACCTGGGCCAGCAAACCTGGAAACAATTCTCGGACGCGACCTATCATCATACCATCGATTTACTGGCAAAGATCTGATTCCTCGAACACCAAATCATCATCGAATCGCACCAAAGGAGGCACACATCTCGTTCTTAGCACAACAGAAACACTCCAAAATGGATACACCAACACCAAATCGAAAAAAATCAAATCCAAATACATGGAACAATTCTGTTTGTGCGGCTGCGGG
Source organism: Mayetiola destructor (assembly GCA_000149185.1). Lineage (NCBI taxonomy): Eukaryota > Metazoa > Arthropoda > Insecta > Diptera > Cecidomyiidae > Mayetiola > Mayetiola destructor. The sequence continues at coordinate 23,710 of GL501585.1, forward strand.
TTAGTCATTCGCCTTTATAAATAACATTGGAAAAAGGTTTTGTAGCAAAAAACTGTTTTGTTTATGCGTTTTGCAGCAATCGAAAAGAAGCTGAGCGATCTGGAACGTTTAGCGAGAGCCGAAAAGAATCAAATCAAATCGAAGACGATTCCAGCGGGTCATCCGTCTACAAATCACTCACAATTGGTGACACTAGCATCTAAGGCAACGAAAACTGAAACAAAATCACGCGGATTGTGAGATAATTTTTATACTTAATTTTTTCCCATTCACGATACATTTATCAATCTCGAACACTCTTCTTTCAGTTTTGGCTTTTTGAAACGTAAAAATTCTGATATGCAAAGTACATCAAATGGAAAAATTTACACCAAGACCACTTCAATGCATACGAATACAGAAAAAGTAATTGTGTTATCTCAGAAAGATAAAGTAAGTATGACCAAAGAAAATCGAATACAAATCGACGAAATGGTTTTTATTTCTTTTCGCTTTACCAACTCATTGATTATTTTCTTTTTCTTTTCTATTTCCGGCTTGCCGACTTTCTTTATTCGCTCTTACAAAATTACATTAATTCATTGGCATTTGGCAAACGATTCATTTTTGCGTTCACTTCTAACTTCAAATGAATTCAACCAAAAAAAAAAAAAATTGAAAATAAAGCTTTAGGCTAGTCGTTGAAGTATTTTTTTCAAACTCGGTGTCAAATCGAATTGGTTCAATTACAGGATAACTATACGATGGATCGAAGATTTTGGAAGCAATTGCATAAACGACGCCGTTCACTTCCTTTAAACGAAATTACATGTTGAATGAAACGGATGATCAAGTTAAACGGATGAGATAGTTAAGTGAACCGAAATGAAAGCACAAATGAATAAATGCAATTGCTACAAGTTGAGGTCAATTAAAATGCATGCAACGGTCAAAGATTCGTTTCTTTCTGATTCAGTGAAGAGATATTTATTTTTTATTATTTTAATTTTAGCGATTTTTTTATTCCGTCAATAAATAATGATTTAAGATCCCATACAGTAACTTTGTTTGATCAATTTGTCACATTTCGTATGACTGTTGAGCTCGTGGCCACGAGCGGCGAGATTAAATTTCATATACATTATTATTCATGACAGTTGAAACTAAGTTTACACCTTTTGATGCTTTTCTCACACTAAATATTAAATCGACGCCTTTTGCATTGAATTGATGCCAAATTAGCGTCAATTTAATATAAAAGGCATCAATTTAATATTTAGTGTGAATAAGGTGTAGAATGGTATCAATTTAATATTTATTTTTATGTGGGTTATCATTATCAAAATGTCCATTCGAAACGAAAATTAATTATTATTAAGTATTAAGTCATGGTCTGAATTCGAATAATTCGGTCCCGAGCCACGAAAAACCCAAAAGTTGTCCGCAAATCAACTTTTCGAATATTATATCGATGATTGAGAAATAAAGTCATTCATCCAAATGAAAAGAAAAACCTATAGGGTCATTAAATAACGTTTGAAATTTGTGAAAATTATTTCAGATGGACAAAAAGTGTCTGATTCATCTTAAATTCGTTGATAAGCACAATTTTTTATTTAAATTCATGTCAAATAATGTCAATTTTCAATTATTATAGTAAATGGATCTTTTAGGAAGCAATACAAATGAATGAAGTGCATATATTTGGTAATTTAATTCGAACTAGATTTATTCGGCGTGACTTAATTTGCAATAATCAATAAGTAATTAAAATTTACAATATTCATAGCGAAAATATGGATGAGTTTGGATTGACTGAAGTGAGCAGAAACCACACACTCGAATGTCCAGTTATCAAACTAAGTGAAAAATTATAGAATAAAACGATTATTAAGAATCTGCCCTCCATAAAGACCATAAAGAGGCCTATAAGCATACAGACTTTGGTTTCACGTTGAGTTAATAACGTCAATAATGTGAAAAGTGAAACTTGTACATCCATTTTTTTTGCGTTGCTTTTTTACAGAAATCAGTTTTGAAAGATTTTGCCTTAATAGAAAATCTAACTAAAAAAAATCTAGTAATATTCAATGCGTATTATTATTATTACTATCATGAAATAAAGCACAAAAAAGTCATTCAAAATTGCAATCAAGAATTAACTCAATAACAATAATTTCCGATGACCTTAAAATCAAATTGTATTAATAAAATTTACTGTAAAATCATAAATGAATGTTTTGTTTTGTATCGCCGTTAACGAAACGATCTTTTTCGCCGCCAACTAGAAAGAATAATTCTGAGCGTATTCGAATGTATCAGCGATCAATAGAATTTTCAAAAAAATCGCACTTTTCCTCTAATTCCAATATTTAGTTGGCAGTTGGTAGGTATCATTGGAAACTATTTTTGTTAATAAATATTAAGACTCCTAATTTATAAGCTACTAGCTGTCTTCCATTGCGTACAATCCGGGTTTCATCGGACTTTTAGGGACTTTTTGTGTTTTAATGAATACTTTGATTTTTTTAAAATTTCTCAGAATTTTCAAAAAAACTATATGACTGGATTTTCGTTCAATGTACAGGTTAAATAAATGGTAGTATAGCCGTCCATTTAATGTGAGCGAGGCTATACAAGGCGCCATCATCAAATACTTTTTGTTTAAATTCTTCGTTAAACCATCAAGATTGAAAATAACATGGGATGCAGATTACAGGACGAGGTACAGCCGATAATGATAAATTTGCAATCGAACATCGCACAAACGATTTGTTGAATTCAAACACTGAACATGTGCCCAATGGATTTCAGTTCAATGCAAAGAGGCGAAACGTCACTGATTACGACGGTACACGTAGTAACTCGGCTATACATTTCAAATGGCGATTATGTGTACCTTGACGATTCGTTCATTGACGCTTCGCCACATCGAATCAATGATGGAATAAAAAAGACATGTTTTCTCTTTTATCCCAAAGCAATAGGCTTCAGCTACGATAATAATCAAATATAAAATGCAAATTTCGTTGCTGAATTTTTTGATATTATTTAGTTTATTTGTGTTGCGATGCAAAATGATGTTTACACCATCGCAACCTAATTTCAATTGATTTTTGCCCTGTTTATGTTTGCATATTTCAACGTTAACTGACTCGATTCTTTATTCAGTAAATTTATCTTAAGATTCAATCAATTTGAACAAATTCATTTTTCGATTGGCAAATATATTCAGTAAATGCTTACGTATGTAAAGAGTTTCATCACCGTGAACTTTATTCAATTTAATTTCTCTTTCGCTAGGATCTTCTCCAAATAACAGCATTGTAACATAGGCCATTGTGAAGAGTTCAGATGTGTTTTTATGTTCTCGCATTGTTTTGGGACGTTTAATTTCGATACCCTTGTTGAGAGGGTATAATTTTTTGATGAATTCACGATCTCTTTGAGTCAGTGACTCCAAAGTTTCTGCCCTTCTATCACTGTCATAAACGTAAACCTTTTGTACGGACGCTTTGTAGTAAATGCATTTAGTATGACCGCCGAATGTATTTACTGCTACACCTTGATGAATGGATAGAAAGTAATTATATAAAATTTGAACCTCATCAACATTTTTGAGATAATGTTCTGTGTAATCGGCATTGCTGAAAGTATCAAGGGGATACATCATGATGTTGCCCAGCTGTTCCATGGTTATGTTAGCAAATAAATTAATTGTTTCGCGCGGAATACTTGCAAATTCAGTAGCAATTCGTTTACGTATCTGATTTGGAATTCTTTTCCGAAAGCGAAATTATGGTAAATGAAATAGTAAAATATTAGAATATCGATTAATTATATAATATCAAATGATAAATAGCTCACTTATTAATTACGCTATCTTCGTTTTCGTGGAAAATTTTAAAGAACCGATCATCTGTTTCCATACGAATCAGTCGTACTCTTTCGTTCCTAGAAACGAATTCATTTTAATTCAATTAAAATTGAAAAATTGCCAACAATTGAAATTGTTAATTTCGCTTAATTCACTTACATCGCTGCATAAAATATCCTAACGGAATCCATAAACCTCGGTGATGAATTTTGCCTATGATAAAAATAATTTTCAAAAGAAAATTGAAATGACTGAAAAATACTAACGTTAAAACTCACCAATTATTTTTGGTCAAATAAACATTGAAACCAATTGGATCTTTAGATTTTATTTTTTTCAGCATATCACGATGTATTTTTGCACTGATGATGGGCAATAAACTAACGAAGAATAATTATTAAATTATGAAAACATTTTTGGAAAAATTTTGGTTTAATTTACCTTGCATCATAACATTCAAACCTATTGTTATAATATTTGAATTGATAATAGTTGATTAGATCTTTGTGGCTCATCATGGTAGAAACGAAATAAATTTTCAACTTACATGCTCTCAATAGCTTCAATGAAACAAACTATAGATCGGTGTATCCTGCCAGTATCTTCATGTCCACTGGAACTGAAAATGAATGAAATTCAAAAAATCTATGACATTCTAATCCGATGTTCATTAAATACATACGGCTTCTCATTATGCCATAAGCAAAGGTCCTTTAAATGATCTGAAGTAAGCTTCAAGTCCTCCATCAAATTGGTTTTCAGTTCAAATGGTAGGACATCGAGCGATGAATTTTGCAAGTCTTGTTGAAGCCTGTTAACGAAAAGAGAGATACTAGAGTTTGATATGAAATATGAATGATGATTAAAGTTGAAACGAACCGAATGTAAAACTGTTTGAATTTATCTTCGTTTCGATATGGAGCACTGGATGTGATATGTGCCTGTAATTTTGCAATTTTCAATTTTATTAAGAAATTGAAATGAAAAAACAATTGCACTGGACTCACCAACGCGACCAAGAAGACCGAAAATAATATTAATTTTTGAGCTTTTTCCATTCTGATGGTGTCAGTTTCGGCAAAATTTGATTACTGCATATTCCAAAGCTAAGAAGCAAAAATTATATGCCACAAGAATCTTGTGGCAAGATTACATATTGGAGTATGTGAGAAACACGTCATGGAAACAGAAAGGAATGCTAAGTGCAAATAGTATATCGAGTAGTTTGCATTAAAAAAATATCAGAAAAATATGGAAAAATGATGGAATTTATTATTTCATATTTGAATTTATTCCTTTTGTTTGTTGTCTACAAAAAATATCTTGCCTTGTATTCATAATTCATACCATATGATAGTAGCAGAAATACATAATGATAATAAAATTGCGTATTGTCTTAAAGTTAACATCATGCTTTAAATATAATTTTCGTAATAATTCTTTATATTGTCAGCAGATTGGTTTCGTGTGTATGTTGATCGATTTTTTTTTTATTTATTCTATTGAAAGACATTTCCCTTCTTTTACTCTTCCATATAATTTGCCCTCTTCACTCATCAAATAATGTTATTCAGCACCGTTTCAGACGAGACCGACACACAAGTTTTGAGTTCAAAATCTCCAAATTTTTGTCAAAAAATTCCAATTTATCCTCAGACCAAAGAAAAAATATATTTTTAGAATTCAAAACGATCGAGTCTATCTTTTTTGATAACAAAACCAACCAATTTGAAAAGAATTCAATTTTTGAATGCAGGAAGTCTCAATATGGATTTTAGGGCATTTTTTTTAAATATAACTGTGACTCGTCCTATAACCTGTAACCCATGTTATTTTCAGTCTTGATGGTTTAAAATTTGGAGAGGGATTCAAACAAGAAGGATTTGATAAACGCGCTTTATACAGCCTCGCTCAATTAAATGGACAGCCTAACTGTCATTCTTTCAACTTGTAAACTGTACACTGTACACTAATCCAATCATTATTCAAAGCTGAAAAAACCAAAATTTGTATTCTTTTTGCAGAGGTCGAAACTGAAAATCGTTTGTCCAGTGCTGTTCGACTGCTACGGCTTGTCTATTCTAATAATTTTGCTTATTACGTTCAAATATAGTATTTTTCAAGTTTTCAATTCATTTTATTACGGGAAATCTATTAAACATTTGAATTTTATAATTTTTTGTTTACAAATACCAAAATTAAACCAAATTTGAATTCAATATTCTCATGGAAAAGAAATCGAGGTTATAATATCTTCGTCGAAACCTGGCAGTTTCAGATGTCCTCTAAAATAAATCAAATGGAAACCAATATTTACCAATAGATTTGCAATACATGCGTTAATCAACTCACTTGTAAATATATGGATCTGTGTTGCTGTTGTATTCGGATTTGGCACGAGATTTGGCCGGAATGGATTCAGGATTTTGACCATTGCCACCAATTTCAAATCGGAATCCATTCACTGAAATTATTTGTAGAATTGTTATTAGCTTGATAAATTAACGAAAACGAATCTCTGTTTACCATTTAGCACTGAAATGAACAGCAAAACTGTTATGAAAAGCATTGATAACTTTGCCATTGTTGAAATCGTTTTGGATGTTCGAAGATCAAAATTAAAGTGAGCCGCTCAATAAAGATGAGCGATATTCTTATTCTTATAATAAGATCCCCTTCCAAAATTGGCATCAGTACAGCAAAAGAAATGATTTATTATCACAATTTTTTTCTATTCATAACAATAATAATTGCGCTAATCTTTGCATTCCAATGTTAGAAACAATTAAAATCACCAATTTCAATTAACATTCCGAAAAATACTGAAAAATCTTCCATACATCTTACCTTCAACCTTCAAATGTCAATCTTTAGCATTCCAAGAGCAAAAAAAAAAAACAATTCCATGTAATGCAAACTAAATAATTTTATTTTCGATTAAATTCCATTGATGTGCAACAACATTCACTTCATGCTGTTTTTTTAATTGATTACAAATAATAATTTATAATAATTAGTCGAAAAAAAATTATTATTTTGTTGTTTCTACCATGGGCTTTTTTTCGCCAGTTTTTTGGATCTAATTATTTTAGCTAATTGTGAATCATCGCGAAACTTTTTTTTTTACTTTTTCCTATTCTTTATTTTACTAATCATTTTAATCTAAAATTCAATATAATAACTCTCGTTTGCTGTTTATTTCTTTATTTATCTGTGAATAAAAACACATTTCCATGTTTTTCGATATGAAATATGAATGAATCGCTTTTCTCAGTCTGAATGAATCGCTTTGAATCAGTCTAATTTTTTCAAATAAGAAAAGGCTTGAATTGATTGAAATTTACGGGTTATATATAATATATTCGGCACGAGGAAACACCAACTGATAATATCCTCATTTCCAAGAAATTATTTGGAATTCTTATGGAGACCACTCATGTGTTTCCCGAAATTCAATGCATTCGGATATTTCACAAGCAAATCAAACCATTCTATTGAAGTTCGTTGGAATTTTATTTACAGGAATAACAGCATGCGGTGCATTTCAAATAAAATGATATATTTACAATATGAACAGCTGCTATTTGTCTTTATTCATTTAGTTTGCTGTGAAATTAAATTTCAGAATCTGAGTCTGGCGTAGCATCATCCATATCATTTTTTTCAATCGCTTTTGTTTCATCTTTTAACTCATGTGATGGGTTCGAATCGTTGGAATTGTGGACATCATCAGTTTGTGTCAGATTGACATCAAGAATTGGAGCAACATTCCGGAATCGATCGTCAGTTCCAATTGTATTATATTCTTTGACACCACTCTCACTAACTGGCACAAAATGTTCGCCAATTTGAATTAAAAATAAAGTTCTATTGAAATTTGAACGAAATCTTGTCTTTGGATGGCTTGGCTGCCAATAATGAACGATATATCCCACCATACCTTCTGACGGTTCCCAGTCTTTCCATGATGATCGACCGCCAGCCATACGCATTCGTTCGTTTGGCCAAATCACATCAATACGTCGACCCAGATCCAAACAATCATAAATTTCGGCGGCATCGACAATAATCACTTTACGATTCAATGGTATTCGGGGTGGTTGAAGCGGAACCGAGGAGGCTGTGGTTGTTATTGTTGTTGTTTCAAATAATTGTGGTGAATTCGAATGAGATGGTAGCGAAGTGGATGTACGTGCCAGTAATATGCTTTTTATGTCGGGCATTGCGGGCTCAAATGCATCGTTATCATGACTTGTTTGTCGTTCTTCTGATTTTGATTTTCGATCTGATGAAATAACTAATGTCCGATTAACCGTACGAGTACATAAGTTACCGGATGAAAATGAACTATTCGGATGATGTGAACGTGATGTTGTTGGATGAGGTGATGACTGAGACATTGTAGCCAAACAATTTGATGATTCGGGACTCATTTGAGTCTTAAAGCCTGGCAAATCTTTGGCATTACTTGTTTCTGGGCTACTTCCACTAGGAAATGTTGATCGACGTTCATGCTCATGTTTTGGATTCATTACTGAGCTACGCTTCCGATAAATACTAACATTCGAACGATCTGAATTCATACATTCACGCTCTTGTTCTCGTTCACGTATTAAAAAACCCGCCAATAAAGTTGAACTGTTCGGCTTTCCAACACTAGCCATGCTGCCACGATTTCCGGCTCCCGATGTTAAAGTTGATAAATTTTGACTACCATATGATATTGTGGCACCGGTTGTTGCTGAAATTGTGTTATTCGAGGCTGGTGCATTATAATATACACCTATATCACCCATTTCTGTATCAAGTGTAGCTGAACCACTGCTACAACCTTCACTGAATCGTTGACGCACATGTTGACAGAATTTCCACGTTAAATTTTTTACTTTTTCGAATGTAATCGCCCCGCCGATAACAGTGCAAAGCTGTTCATTTGTTTCGGCATATGAAGTTGTCAACGGTGAGACATATATAGGATAACCGATCGGTTGATCACATGACGAATTGATGATATTTCGTAAAGCTTGCTTTGCATTTTGTATACTGTAAATAGGAATTTGGACAAATGAATCAATGATATTGTGCCATTTTAATCAATAACCTAATAAATAATGCATACCTTCCACGTTCTGGGTTCCGATTTCGTAAATAAATCAATTCCTGTTGTTGTCCGGCCCAAAGACCTCGAACACACTCGCGATTCAATTTAATAACGCGAAAACTTAAAAACCGTTTAGTCAAACGAATCAAACGATATTCATCGTTTCCGTCTTCCATTACATGACGAAGGGCCATCAATTGTTTTACTCCTTTTAACACACTATTTCGCCATAACGGATCGCCTTCATGAGATATCACAAGTTGAGTGTTGGATGTAATGGCCGTAAAAAGTGTTGCTGAATCTTCAAATTCATCTGGGCTAAAAATGAGAAAATTGACATTTTGATAAAGTGTTGGTCGGCAATGTTTCCATTTTTCTTTTAACAAGTGACTTACGTTAGGAAATGATCTTGGTGCAATTTTAATGACATTTTTACGGCTGGTGCAACTACAGTATGCAATAAATCCATATCGGCAAAAACCCATTCATCACGAATTGAAGCAATTCGATAGTCTCCCTTGAACAATGCATGCAAACCATGTAAAAATTCCACACCGGATAGTGAACTGTGCGTATGAGTTGCAGTGGCCAACGTTCGTCGAGCCAACAGGCTTAATGCCAAAAGTAATGAAATCAAAGGTGATCTCTGATCCTAAAAATAAAATCCACAAATGAAGAATCAGATGATTAGCAAAATTATGATTGAACACTTACGAGCTCATCTTCATTCGTTTCATCGGTTGGTTTGGAATCTTCTCTTTGGGATTGTTCATCTTTCGACGTTTTTGGCGATGGCATCGGACTATCGAATGACCTCGAAGAAATGTTCTTGTTTTCAATGTTCTGTAGACTTTCAACATTTTCCGATGTTGGCATTTGTTGCATTCTGGGCTGTTGATTAGCCGAAATCTTTGTTTGATTCTCTTCATTTTCCTGCTTTTGTTTTTTTTATTTTCTTTTCGATTTGAATAGCAATATTGTATCCATTCCATATAAACCGTACAGAAACTGGTACGTGTTATGCCCGATGCACGAAAATCAAAATCTTCATCCAAATTGTGATTGAAAATGGGATCCAAATCAACGAAAGAGCGATCAAGCATTGGTCTTAATGCATCTTGAATGGATTTCATTTTGAGCCATGCTCTGAGTTTCGGAGATCGAACTGTATAATATATGATACTCTGTCAAAAGACAAACATTAATAGTATTTTACTCATGAGCTTAGTTTACAAATGTTTGAGGCATGTTTTGACATTTTTGCACTCACCTTAATGTAATATGTGATGAGAACTTTTCGAAATTCGTACACTTGTAAAGTGGCCTGTGCCAAATTATCGGTTATTGAATAACCTTCGAGTATGTATTGTGAAGCAACCACTTGCCATGCAAGCCATCTCGTTGAAAACATTGCATTCACACTAAGCATATTTGGTAAATGACCCGGTGAACAGCAACAGCAACCTTCGTTTTCGCCAATCCCTTCAGAGATCGCTTCAACTTCACGCTGTTGACAATATGTTCCACGAAATTCCAAACCACGCATTTGAAATGTGCACAGGCCATTGCCCAGTTCAATGATATGTACCAAACAATTTAGATAATCGGAAGCCAAAACTGAAATGGGATAAAAACAATAAAGAAATGCGATAAAAAAAATTAATTTTTTTTTCTTTCAAGTTAGAAAAATGAGACATTTTACCAAAGCAATCGCCTTGACTAACATTTCCCCAGCGTCCCATCAATAAGTCACCACAAAGTGAATGTTGTAGTGATCGCGTTAAATGCTCATAAAAAATGGAATTCAAATTATTATCATCGGCGCCTAAATCTCGTTCAAGCTGAGAACTGAGTCTAGTATTCGAATGGTCGATACGACGTGTATTATAGTCTCTTTCCCAAAATTTAATCGGCCGTACATATGAAGTTAAAAATATTGCACTTCCCAAGAATGGAATCAATGGTGTTGATAGAATAGCACTTAATGCAGCTTGCAAAAATAGCATTGCAGAATGTGGAACGCTGAATGGTTGAGCGAATGCATGAAATGCTGAACCCCAGGTTATTTGCCATGGTGCTATATATGTTACGATGAATTGTAACTGAAAATTAATGAAAAATTTAAATAAATAAATATGTATTTACGTTTCGGTTATTCCGCATTTCGATTACACTTACTTTGAGCAAAAATTCACAGATTTTCTTGAATGCAATGGAAACAACGAAATAATCGATTAAAAATGTTTCGCTCGCCCGGCGATAGTCTTTCTTGAAAAATAGAACCGTGAATAATATGACGATATATTGGCTAGCTGGATCTGAGTATGAACTTCTGATGCCTGCAAATATTTGGTTTTTAAAGAAAAATAAAATAATAATAATTCTGAAATTTGAAATCAAACTCACTCTTCAATCCGCAAAGAACAACCAATGCTGAACCCAATCCGATGCCAAACTTCTGTACAATAGCTACAGAATCTGCAGTAAGTGCACTTATAAAAACCAATGGCAATAAGATGTTCTTTTCAAAAAATGTTAATAAAATAAAGATTCGTTCGAACCACATTATTTTAGCCGCTGTACTCGATTCATACAGCCCAAATTCATTTTGTTTCAATATTGGTGTGGCAAAACAAAGCCATGGCAAGTATTTTCGCATTTGTGGAATGATATAGTGTAACACGAATCCAACAACGATGGCAAATGTTTGTAATATTGGATTCAGGTCGGGCTTCAATACTGTGAATATTGTACTGCAATGTAAGCTGAAAACAATGGCTCCGATCACCGTACAAACGAGAAAATCATTTTTGAGTCTCGAATATACCGTTGACTTCAATTTTTCGGGTAATGGATCTTCCAGATCATCGCCATTTTGATCAATCGGCGGACACTGACTGGATATTGTACCTTTTTTAGCCGAATCTTGTATCGAATTCACTGCAACCGATTCCAGTGATCGACTCGGTATAGATATTTGTGCATTAGACTCAATATTGGTCGTGCTGGTTTTAATCTCTTGGCTGGCTATATTCGCATCACTTGTGTTCACAGCTTTTGATTTATTTTTTTCGATTTTGTTTAATTTAGTGGTTTGTCGTAGCTCATCATCTTCATCATGATGAATGACAAAACTGGATTTGATGATGGCCCATAAATACGTAAAATCACTGGCACTTCGTGATAGATGATAGGCGGTCGGTACAAGTAATGCACAAAAGCATGAAAATAATACATGTTGAGTTTGACGTGGCTCTGATAAGCCACCATATGCAAAACCATATAATATACAACAACCAAGTATAGATTTAAAGATGCCCAAAAATGCTGATATTAAACCGCATACAGCATTTCCACCAAATATATGCATATCAGATTGTTCCAAGACGTACATTAGAAATGTATTGATTTGTGCAAACAAGCCAAAGCTGAAGAGTATTGGAAATATTAATAAAATAATTGACATCAATTCTTTGACACCATGCAAAAATTGTGTAACCGAAAATGGAATGCTAAACAATGTTACATAATTGATGTCAGCTGTATTTTGCGATACATGATTGGCAAATATTAAAATTGATGTGCATAAACAGAAATAAATTGGTCTTGAGTATCTGGCGTCGTCACCATGGGTCGATGATGATGCATCCGGTTGTACACTTTTTAACAATGAATATTGACTGCCGGCCATCACAAAACAAAATATAAATGCATAAAGATCATGATAAAATCCCAGTTTCAATATTGTTGCACCCAACACTGAACAAAATATTCCAACTAAAATAGCTGCTAACACTTGGCATCGATTTGTATCACGATCAAATAATGCCAACAATTGTAAACGATCCATGGAAATTTTAATTTCTTTTTTCAAGCATTTCAATGGAAAACGATAGTATCGTTTTGGTTGGGGTTTTTTTTCAGCCGGTAAATTCATATGTCCCCAAAATAATGATTCTGCTAAGGCCATATGTGACATCATTGGACGTTGCGTCGACTGAGCTGCATGTAAATGATTGTCGGCAAATGATTGCCGATCCGATAATTCCGGAAAAAATAGCGTACTCAATCTTTCGGATATTTTCATTTCAAGTACATCCCATCCGGAGCCAATGCCAATGCTTCCACTACCCCCAACGGCACCGTTCGCTGTAATTGACGAATTATCCTCATCACGACTACTAGCTGTTGTATCAATCGATGATGTTTGCATACGATTCCGTGTTGAACGTATTTTTGGTTGATATTGTCTTTGAAGATACAATCTTCTCGGTTGAAATACATTTTCTTGACGTAAATTATTATAGGTTGGCAACAATGGTGGCAATTCCCCACGTTGCGCTATTAAATATGGATTATTTGATGCGGCTGAATGAAGAACCCAACCATCATCAGTTTGTCGCATCACTTGTAAAACATTTTGATTTAATGAATTCAATGAATTGCAGCTGGCTCCACTTAATGAATTTGACGACGATGCTTGACTCAATTCTGAACGGCTTTTGCAACGATGTGAATTATCATCATTGCTGTCGTATTTTGAACAATGTGCCTTTGGGATGGCACCCAAGCTTTTAGATGATTCTTTTGCTGTATTTGATGCCTGAATTGTTGTCAGCTCGTCATTCGACTTTTGCTTAGAATTCGATTGATTTTCAGATGTTTCAGTGACATCAACCGATATACTATTTGCATCCATATTAAAATCACGCCAATGTCGATCAGATGTGGATGATTTTGAATTCTTTGAGAGTAACATGTCCTTGGAACTTGCACTAGCCTGTTCACAATCACTAGAAGGGCAACCGGAATCTTCACTCTTTGTATTCGTTGTGGGTATATTGATAATCATTGTAGATTCTGGAATTTCCATTCCACCGACAGCACCCTCCTCTAAATCATCAAGATTATTCGAATTATTTTCATTTGGTGAACGGTTCATTGGTTCATTCGAATTCGGTTCGAATGACTTTGACCCAGTTTTGGTTTTTGTATCACATTCTGGTTTCGGTGTTGAACTGAAAATTGTCGGCTTTGATCGAGTGTCCAGCAACGGTGATTGTGAACCCGTATTAATCTCATTTTCGGAATCTGTTGATTGTGTTCGCGGCCGTTCTGTATCTGAGCTACAGCCTAATTGCTGTGTACTTTTGATAGTTGGCTCATTATTGTCGTTTTCTTGAGATCGTTTATGACGCCGTCGCTCCGATATGGTGACCATTGATTTAGCTTTCGAAGGTAATTTTTTAACCTCTTTTGCACATTCCTCGCTATAGTTGTTCTAATAATAATAATAGAAAATATATATAAATACATATACACTACATTCTCAAGTACTAACACTTGCTCCAAAGGTTTTATTTTTTTACCTCATCATTATCATCATCTTCTGAATCATTATCATCATCATCATCATCATCATCATCATCATCAGAATTATCGTCGTCACTCTCAGATGATATTAAATAGCTTTCGTTCAAACTTTTTTCATCGACAATTTCGGCAATGGGATAAACTGGTTCGATGCTACCACACTTTGGAAAAAAATTCAAATGTTGATTTCGAACCAATGTTGTACTTGGTGGCGGTAAAATAGCATGTGGTGGATTTCTCAATGAAACGGTTCGACCATTTATTGTTTCAACACTGTTTGGATGGGGTGATAAATTCGAGTAAGAAGGCTGTGGGCAACATTTTTCTAAAGCTGTACTTTTGATTCGACGCATTGATATAATGCCAGATGGCAACTGAGACTGTTGCTGTTGTTGTTGTTGTTGTTGCTGTTGTGAATGCCTTCTTTGTCTAGACGATAGACCTGATGGTCCGGGATTATTTGATGTGGTTGGTAATTGAATAGCTGACATTGTTGATGTTGAATCCTTTCGCATTGGTGTCTTTTTTATTGCAACAGTAAAACGATCATGGGTTGGCATTTCAATTGCTAATTCCGATTTTGTTGTATAATTTGGTTCTAAATAAATTTCCGGTGTTAATGATGGTAAATTTGGATGATAATAACCACAACCATGATTTCGATGTAAATGATTCGAAGAGACGGGCCTTCGTACAGGAAAATTCTTCAAATCACTTCCACTTGAGTCAAGTGATGTTTGACGCTGTAATTTATTTCGTAATCTCTTTTTACTATGTTCAAATGGTTGATATACATTTTCGATGTCATGAAATTTATCTTGACGTTCTTCCGATCGTGACAATAAATCACCTTCGTCAACTGAACGAAGTTCTTTGCTATCGACCAATATTATGGCCGATGAATCTTCTGATTTAGATTTTAATTTGATTGCAGATTTTCGTTTAAGACGATGCTCAATGGGAGCCGATTTTACAGTATCTAATATATTTTCTGGATCTTTTGCATCACTTGATTCCGAACTATTCTTTCGATGTACATCCACCTTAAGGTCTGTAAACGATAAATAATTTATTCATTATTCATTCAATTTAATTTTTATGTTTGTGTATTTAAATTCCAGATAAATAGCTCACCAATTGTACTAGAAAATTGGTCAGGATATTCAATAGAAATTGCGCTATTTGCTTGACTCAAATCGTTACTGTGATCATTATTCAAATTATTATTATTTTTATTATTATCATTGTTGTTTTCAATTGATGTCCTAGACATTGGACCGGCCGTACTGCCATTTCCAAATTCCTGCAATTCAATGCCACCATCTTCATTGCTGCTAATTAAAAAAAATATACGAAAAAAAGAATAAATCAAAGAAATGTCAAATAATAAAAAAAATGTCAAGAAAAAAAATCATAGTCGAAAGCTGTTCGGAGTTCATACCCAGATGTTTCTTGTAATCCTTTGTCGGACTTTTTTGAATTGCCTTCGGACACAATTTGTGCTTCATCATACATAACATGAAGTGAGAGATTGATAATTTTTACGGTGACTAATGTTATGGCTGTGGATATACAATAAACCGTCCATGTTTCAATTGTTTTTGCAAAATACTGGAAGAAAAAAAAGAATAAACGAATAAACAAACGTAAATAAATATTGATACATTGTTGAGATGGTGTGAATTCATTATTATCATTGTTGATTTAATGCATTTTTATCATTTAATTGAATGCATTGTTCGTGTTCTATTTAACTGTCAAGCACCTAACCTCACATACAGATATCTTGTAAATAATGGATAAATAATGGATTTTGTTGTTTATTCATAAGAATAAAAAATTAATTTATTTTTCTTCGACATTTTTGAACAAAAGATATTTGATTTCCTGCATGGAGCGTTAGAGTTTTGATAAGAACTGTAGAATGTTGAGTTATTGACGAAATAATGAGAAAAAAAGTAATTGCGACGAATAAGAAAAAAACATTTTGATGATAAAATTTAGAAATGCGTGACTGAACTACAGAAATCAGACTTTAATCTTACCAAATATGTAATGAATGGTGAACATAGCAAAAATAGCCACAAATATAAATGGATGGCATTACAAGAAACAGTTTGATGTGGATCATAAAAATATCCGCCTGTTAATGATGCCCAAACACCTTGCCGAAGTATTTCAATGGTTTGTGACCCCATTCTGTACATATAATTATAATCATTTCAGCGTCATTGTTTGATTTTGGTCATTTTTGTTCAACATATTTTTTGTGGAAAACTTCAAACTTTCAACGAATGGAGAATTAACACACTGTTTTACCCCACTTTATTATTTATTACACCATTTGAATGAATACATTATTTAGTAAGAATCAAAACTTTTTAATTTTATACTAGAGAAAAAATTGTAAATGAAAATCACTCTGAACTTTGGCCCAATGAAATTTTAAAAATCATTTGGAGTTTTGTTGTAGACGGTGTGCTGTTTGGTAGATTAATTTTAAACTTTGAAATTGATTCAAATGAAAGTTTTTTGCCCGTCGAATTTCGACCAGCTGATTTTGTTGCCGATGTTGTCCATTCATCGTATATATATTTTAATGTCGGCCATTTCTATCGATGGTTAGACACAATAAGCAACAGAAGAAAGAAAAAAAAAACAAATCATCTATAACACTGAACGAACAACTGTATTATGGAATAATTTACGTGCATATAAAACAAATTTACACACTTTGAACATTCTTTTTTTTTACACATTCATACTTGGATCTTTCACTTTACGTCTCAAACACATTTGCATGGATTGACAAATAGTTAAGAAATCGAAACGATTAAGAAAAAATAATACATACACACACACACACACAGACACACCAAGACCAGTGATAGAGTTTTTCGCAGTCACCGATATATTGATGACAGTTCTTCAAAAAATTTGCCTTATTTGTGTATACAAATACTCGAGATCTGCGTAGCATTTGTATTGGTATGGAACTGAGCATTCTTTGTATTAAGAACACCATAAGGTGAATTTCGCCTAGAACTGTCATCAGTATAGCGATAAATGTGAAAAACACTATTGTAGGTGCCTGTGTGCATTAATATTTATGAAAGTTTCGCATACAAAAATAACAATGTTGAACAGGGTGCAGCAGAAGTAACATTTATAAATGCAATCAAACAATATAATCAATAATTTTTGATTATAGATTTAATTTTTTTTGTTCGTCTGAGTAGTAGATATTTCCAGTTTCAATTTATTTATTTTTTCTCTTTTTTTTTTTGATGAGAGAAGGAAAGGAAGTTCGAAAATTAAACTTTGCTGATTTTGATTGGTCGGTGTATTGGTTTTAGTTTCATAATAACATAACATATACAAAAAACTAGAAAAAAGTAAACAAGACACTGAACCAAAATTTCATTCATTTGTAAACTTGTCAAAATGTGGTGTGTGTGTGTATGCGTGTTTGACTGAATTCAATATAATCGCACATGGAACTGTATTATTTAGTGATATTTACAATGAATTGTCAAAACATAACCTCATTTTTTCCATTTATGTGTCATTCAAATCACGTTCGAAGCCGTGTGCACATGTTCACACAATTTATTTGAGTAAGTTTAACAGCAAAACGAAAACAGCAAACTAACCGACAATATGGGTAAATTTCGTTCAAAAACAGCAAACTAACCGACAATATGGGTAAATTTCGTTCAAAATTGAAGCGACATACAAAAGGTGCGAAATGGGCTCGTGGTCAATCGGCCACATCCAATCCAGAAAATAAAAAGCATCGAATGGCAGCTCGATCACGTTTTTTCCAATCGAATCTTAATGCAGGTATGTTAATGTGTTTAATGTGCTTTCGGTGATGAGAAGTGCGTGTGAATGCTGTTTTCGACATATTATTTTGAATTTCAGATCCTCAATTATCGAAAACGAATGGCATAACGCCATTAACAACAGAGGCATTGTCCAAACATGATGCTCGACAATCTTATGCTGGAAATATTACATCAAAATCCATTGCATCGACCAAAACAGAGCCAACCGTTCATGATATTGCAATGAGTTTGCATTCATTCAGTATGAGCGATGCAGATGAAAATCAATCATATGCACGGACCTTTCAAACATTCGGTTCCCAATATAGTTCGTGCACAAATATGACATTCAATAAGTGAGTTCTTTTTAATCGATAACAATCGGGCTCTTTGTTCGTTGATCAGAACATTTTTTCAACAATAATTGACATTTTTGTTTGATGCGAATAGGTTTTTAAATCGATTTCAACAAACATCGGATCTTCATAAGGAAATGTTGGCCATATTGTCAGCAATAACTGAAGTTATTAAAGAACGAAATGGCACCCAATCATCAACTGAATTCTTTTTGGGATTGGTAAGTTGAATATTGATTGTTGAATTACATTTGTTATGAAATGATTAATAATAATTATTATTATTATAAATGGTCTCTGCTATTTTGATAGATGGAAACTCTAGAGGCCACCAAAGAGGAAAAAGAAGTGGCTGCAACTCTTTCACTTTTGACAATGGTTATTAAATCGGTACCTCAACCGGTTTTGCGTCAAAAGTTT
This sequence comes from Mayetiola destructor, assembly GCA_000149185.1. NCBI lineage: Eukaryota > Metazoa > Arthropoda > Insecta > Diptera > Cecidomyiidae > Mayetiola > Mayetiola destructor. The sequence continues at coordinate 42,643 of GL501585.1, forward strand.
CCCGAAACTGGTGAAATTTTTCTGCAACTTTTTGAACAATTCGCTGAAAGTGACCAACAAAATGTTTTGCGTAGTGTAAGTGCCATTTCACATTGGACAAATGCATTTAGCTCACGTTTATTCAACTATTTAATTTTATTTATTTATTTTTCATTGCAGATAATCGGTTGCATATCAGTCTTACTTCGAGCTCAGGAGTATATATCATGGTCAGCTGGATTGACATTAAAATTGTTCAATCATATTTTATCGTTTGTGATTCATACAAAACCGAATGTTCGAAAGGCTGCACAGCGAGCCATCGAATCAATAATTCATGGATGCTGTTTTATGGTTCCAAAATCGGTTGATGACGATGCTGAAATGCAGGAAATCCCAACAGCTAAATTCCATCCGGCTGGAACTTATGTGGCCAAGTTTTGTATTAATCAATTCAAAATGGATAATATTAGCAAATCACAAACCGTTGTTTTATATGCAATTGAATTGATAAAAAAAACGTTGAGCCATTTAAAAAACGATGATATCAAGGAGATTTGTGAATATTTGCTATCGATTATGGTCACATCAAAGACAACAATCCAACGAAATTGTTTCGATACATTGGATCAATTGTTTGGTTCAAAATCACCGAATTTGTCACAAGATTTACTTGGCAAATTGATAGCTGCCATTTATGATTATCGTCCAGAACGAACAGATGTTAATTTAACATTGGCATGGATTAATGTTTTGAAACGTGGTCACATTTGTTTGACATCTTTTAATGTCAGCAAATGTTTAATAGAATTGTCTCGCTTCATTACAATTATGGCGAACGATGTATGGAAATCGGAAAATCTACAAATCGCCACCGGAGCCTATCATACGATCAAAGAACTTTTTGATGAATGTGTTCGCCCCGGTTTGAATTCGGATGCTTCGGCGAATGCACATCGAAAGCCTGTTGCGAAAATTATAAACGAACTAATGAAATGTTTAAAGGAACCATTCGGTCATGTTGCACAGCAAATTGTTGGTGTTTTTCAAACGGTATTCGATGTTTGTGGAGGCCATTTTGCTATCGAGCTTCAACCGGCTCTGAATCAAATTGCAGCTCGATACGATGATACAGCAACCAAACAAATTCAAATTGAAAATGCTGTTAAGGCTGCAATTTCAACGATGGGGCCACAAGCTGCATTAACCGCAGTACCGTTGACCGATTCACAAGGAAATGTAATTATTACACGATTATGGGTTTTACAGGTACTGAAAAAAGCAGTTCAAAAATCGTCATTTGAGTTCTTTTATCGAAAAATTTTGCCAATGGCAAATCAATGCTTTGATAATTGGAAGAAATTCCAGGCTGAAAACAATTTGGCTTCTGCACGTAGCAATGAATTGTTTTATATTCAGTTGTGGGATCTGTTTCCGAGCTTTTGTAATGAGCCAAAAGATTTGGATAAATTCCGTTTGATTGCAAGAACACTTGGCGATGCGATGAAAAATCGCATTGAAGTTCGAATGGCCGTTTTTGATGGACTGAAAAAACTTCTTCAAAATGCATCCGAAGAATCGAAATTGCAATTGGCTGGATTATCAAAGAATTTTTTGAATATTCTTTTAAATATATATACAAAAAAGCCCAATGGCAGTGAAGAGCACACCAGTCGCATAAGCGCTATGGAAGTAATTCAAGCATATTTGAAAATTACATCAAAAGACGTTTTGGTGGAAATATTCAATTCCGTTAAAAATGAATACAAAGAAAAGGAACGCATCGAAATGATTTTGCACAAGTTGCAAGAATTGAATGCTGGAATCAATCGTACCGATGAAGAAGAAGAAGTCAATAACAAAACAGCCATAACAACTGTGAAAAATATGTTGGATGGTAATCCAATGGCTTTGGCTAACATTGCAAATAAGTCTGAAGAAATTTCGGCCATGTTGAAATCAATTCCAAAAAAACGACTCCAAGCAATGTTCAAATCAACGCATAACCATTTAAACAGTTTTACTTTTCAAGCATATTTTGAACTCCTTGTGATATTGGCCATTTATCAATCGGCTGATGAATTAAATGCCCTGTTCATTGATTATATTGAACCAACGTTGCGAAATGCTAAAAAAGGTGGAGTCTCACACTTGGTTAAGGAACGACAAGCAAAATCATATGAATTGCTGAAAAATATTCTGGAAAGTGAGAATCGAGGATGTAAACACTTTGTCAGCGAACATTTGTTGGCCATTCAAAAAGTTCTGTTGAACACACTCCAAAATCGCAAAGCCGGTTCACAAGATGCCCGATTAACGTGAGTAAATGTGTAAAATTTCCATGAAAATGATGTACAATAACTAATTATTATTATTATTAT
>GL501585.1:64856-83027 GCA_000149185.1 Mayetiola destructor
ATTTGAACATTTAAATAATTCAATCAATGATCGGCGAGTATCATAATCACACCAAAGCACATGGTTTGAATTGAATAGTTTGGCGAAGAATATACACATTTTGTGGCAGGTGTGTGTATTAATCGATGTTTCGCTTTTCTTTTCATTTCATTTTGCTGTGATGTGAGTGTATAATTTACGCATGACCGTCGATCCACAAAATATGCCATGCTGAATGACAAATTCATTGAATATTGAACGTATCTTTATATACATATCTATTCATGTTGTTTGGAATGATCGTGTCAAGTTGATGACAGAGACAGAGTGACAATTTTTTTTTTTGACCATTTTAGCGGGTCTTTTACATCCGTGTTATAAATATATTTCTCTGATATTCGCATTGCCCATTGTCGGTTGTGAATTCATTTGAAAAACTTGTCGTCTTTGGATCGTCTTCGTTTTGGGCGCAGTTTAACAGTCAATCAATGCTGAAAGACATCAGTAAAGTGTGAGCTCGCGCAGTGATTCAAACTATTTCCGGGGCAACGGATATTTTTTAAATTTTTTTTTTTGTTTTCGAAAAAATTTAAAGTGATTTTACATTTATAAAACCGAAACAAAAACCAAAAAAGAAAACAAGCAATAATAAAAATGAAGCGATTTTTAGTGACTGTGATTGTGACTATCTTCATGATAAGCACCAATAGTGCTCATGTTGTTGAAAGTATTAAAGATATTTCGGTTAAAATTGAAAAATCAACTGAACCATTCAATGAAAATAAAATAGAATCAGTAAAATATAAACGTGGAATTGTGAGTGGGTATGGTTACCCAATTACGAACTATGAATTACATTATCAAAAACATTCACCGTATACCAGATTTCCTGGCGTTCATAAAAGTTTGAGCGGAACCTATGCTTTGACGCCAGGTGCTGCTTCAATACAATCATATAGCATAACCTATCCGAAGGCCCACTATTCAAAACCTGTTCTAACACCGGTTGCACAACCACGTGTGGTTTATCATTCATATCCACGTACTTATTATCCAACAGTTTATGCAAATCGTTATCCACTCATACCGAAATCAACGCCCATTGTATCGACGCCAACATTTGCTGCGGCACCAATCGTTCCACATTCACATGCTCATGTACATCCAGTTATTGTAACGAATCCATTTGCCGTTCAACCACAATTCACCTCAAATGTTTTGCCAGTGTCGGCACCAGCTCCTGCTTTCCCACATCCACAAATTCCCACTTTAGTATCACAGAATGGTTGGAGACCCGTTATTCAATCAGCACCGTTACCACAATTGCCAGTTCCTCAAGCTCCAATTCCGCAAACACCAATCGTACCACAGCCACCACCACAAGTGAATCGGCCTCCAATTTCAGTATTGCCGCCCTTAGCTGCCTCTGGTTCCGGAAATACACCAAATGTGAACAATTTTTATTTGCCTCCACGCCAAACAGGATCCACACACATTAATGAACATGTTTATTCGAATGATGAACTTGTTCAAGCTGACGGTAAAACCATTCTATATTACAATTCGATTGATCATCACAATCGGGACAATTTTATTAATTTTTCCAAATGAACCTTATTCACAGAACAATTATATTATCAACAACAACAACAACAACAACAACAGCAGCAGGATTTGCAGGCTCACTTACAACAACTCGAACAGAATCACAACTATTTGCGTAACCAAGATAATGAAGGACCCGTCGTTCCGCTCTCCGAACAGGGTTATGAAACTGCTTCAAATAATGGGCGCTATAGTGGTCTATCTAGCTATGATGTTCCATTAAATCACAGAGGAAGATTAGCTCGCCGATCGGTTTAAATTCAGAGATTTAATGGGAGAAGAAAATACTGTTGCTAGTTTTTTAATTTAATTTCAAATTTGCATATTCTAAATATTCATTAGGAATTTGAAAGTTTTGAGTGTTCTGAATGAAGATTTGATATTTTTTCTAATGAATTGTAAGCTGTTTTTGAATTTCGAGTATTCATAGCCATTTAAATAACGTATTTATTGTATCGAAGGAAGTCAATTTTCATCAATTTGTTGGAATTTCTCATCGAAATGGAAGAGGGTCGTCAGAGTCAATCATGTAAACAGGATAAAACAGAAGGTGCCATCAGACACTTTTCAAATTATTATTATTTTTATCATTGAAAAATGAAAAATGTCGTTTTTTTAAAGTTATTTCAATCATATACAATAAATATGTAGAAAAAAAAAACAACAAAATGAAAAGGTATCACTTTATTAACCAGATCAAAGTCAAATGATATTGATTTTTATTTAAATTTTAAATCCACTTAATAGGACTATCTCATAATCTTTTGATTTGTGTTAATTGTTTTCCATAGTTTTCATGATCTTCTATTGAAATTTATTCAAATCACGAATTGAAAACTCATAATTTGTGCTAAGGTTTGTTGGTGATGGTGCTCATCGATTTCCCCAAAATGAAAAATGAATTAAATGGTTTTTGTGAGACGTGTACGAATTTCGAAGATGGATTCATGCCATTGCTTTGGTCAATTTAGAGTGCTGATGATGATTGTTCGAATGTGCATCTGTTGTTCCATTTGACAGATTTGTTGCACTATCCGTTGAATTTGTTTGGATCGTCTCTGAGGACTTTCGTAAATTTTTCTCCAATACATGAGCTCCGGCCGGTTCGATTCGTTTATAATATTGATCACGAGTTTCAACTATTTCAAAACCGAATTTCTGATAGAATTCTATGGCGCATTGGTTGTTCACTTGAACATGTCTAGTAAACAAATATACAGAAATTATTATGAAAAAATTTCGAATAGCAATGGCACACTGGACCAAAAATTTGATTGAACACTTACAAGAATATACTATCAAAGTTGCCATCTTCCTTAACATAGTTGAGAATGTGATTGACCATTACGGAGCCAATGCCTAAACGTCGATATGGATATAAGCAGCCAAGTGTCATAATATAAAGACGTCGTTGATTTTCGGATGTATCAATACGACAGCATACAGCACCAACCACAATATCATTGTAATATGCAAGTTTGGCCAATTCACCAGCATCCAATACATCAATGTAAAATTTATCATTGTAGGTAACCGGAAATACGACTGTATTCAATTTTTTCAATTGCTTTATATTATGCGGTGTTACGTCTCCCAATTCGATGGTCGATCGACTGCAATTAAACAGAGTTGAGGTTAGGATATGATTGACATTTGAATGATATAAAATTCTAATACGATCGTAATGGATTCATTCTTTCATTTATTCTTTTTTTTTCCTTTTTCTTTTTTCCCCAACACTTTGTATCAAATCGGATATTAATTAATGAGGTCAATGACTCAAATGGTGTACAATTACCTGGTATCCTTTTTCGTCATTTTGTTAAGTTTCTTTGATATGAATATTAAAACGATAGTTGAATTCTATACAACGAGGGATTAATTATAGGATTTTCAATATTCTTCACCGAATTCAACCGATCCGGCAACCAACACTTGATTTATTGTCAAATTCGTAGCTTATATTTAAAAACACAAATTTTTATATCAAAATTCGAGTGCTAACTTAAAGTCTCATGCTCGATAGATTGCTTTCCGTCTACTACAACTTTTTTCTTCCACATTTGACTTCTTCTTCTTCTTCTTCTTCTTCTTATTCTTGATTTTTCCGTACTCTCTTTGGTCCCATTCACTCTCTGTCTCTCGTCCAATGCTTTTTTGTGGGAAATCACTGTCATCTCTTTTTGTGAGCGAACAGAATTAATGACAAATGTCATAACAAACTATTTTTGGTCATAGGATATTTCATAAATTACATGAAAAATGGAATAAACATCGTAATTGAACTTCAGTTTGTTACAGATTTCTTTTTTTCAGAACATCACTTTGGGAAAAAATGGTCGATTAATCATTTTTCAATTGACTTTCATTCATTTTCTCACCAAAATATGGAAATTCAACCAAAATATCCCCGAAAAAAAGAACTTACATTAGATGGCGCTATAAAGCATAATTATTAGGACATTTTTCCATAAGAATCTAGTTTCTCATTCCGATTCAAAACCAAACGAATTAGACAGAGCATATTTAAATACCATATGTTAGACAGAGACAATTCATGCAAATCAACCGATTCGACAAAAGAAGTTCGTGTCAGCTGACCCAATCCCAATTCATTTCCAATTTGCTGTCTTGCGATCTTGTGATACCCATTTTGTGTGGCGCTTCGTATTGAAACTACAACTTGGAATTTTATTTTGTTGCAATTACACGACAGGAAAGCATTGTGATTGTAAGTTCTTTAACGATAGAACATTTTTTTGGGTGATAATATTAAAGAAAAAATTTGAAAAAACTTTATTTTAATTTCAAGTGATACATTTATTTTGGGATCCAAGGACAATTCAAAAAATTTCTCCAGTTTTTAATTTAAATTTTTTTTTCCTGTTTCGATTGGTGATGTGACCGATTTATGTTCAATTTAATCTGATATAATCAACGTTCGAATGACGAGAATATCATTGTTCAAAACTTTGAGAATAAAAAATATTTTTCTCACAAAAAAGAAGAAAAATCTTAATCATGATCATGCGCATGAATATCGAAAGGAGTGAGAAACGTTCGAAGCGCATAAAATCGCGATACATTTTGATAAGTGAAAATCAAGTCATGTGACTTGTCACACAGTACTCTGTGTGTATACATTCTCGTTTAGTTGAATTCATTTTCTTGTTCAATTCAATAGTTATTTGAATTTCTCATTTGGATTTGTTTAAATTTCGTAAATGTATCGTTTTGAATTAAAAATTAATAGAAAATATTGAAATTCATTCGAATTGTGAGTGAAAAAGGGCGTTTGAAAATATTTGTCTGTGTTATTACAAAGCAGGTGACGTTCATGTGACACCAAGTCTCCTCAATTTTTCAAGAAAACATAATTTTCTTGCATTTGATATTTGCGTTCTGGTATTCAAGTATCGGAAATTCCATTTTCATTCATATTGTTTAGCTTCTAGTGAGCTTTTGTTTGAAATTCAATTTCGGAATCGATTTATGTTTTTTGTGTGTCTATTATTCAATCTCTAAAGAGATCATTTTCTCACTCCAAAGGCAATTAAATTCATGTGACTCACGACAATTTTGTGTCGTTCTGTCAAATGTCGAAAATTAATCTCAATGAATATCCAGAATCTGAATCGTATCATCTGAATCAGTGCAAATCGATGATAATTTTTGGACAACTGCGTTGACAATGAATAAACAATTCTTATTTATTTTAAATCTTGAATTCAACAATTCACGTTTATCTAAATTTTTTTTAGGCAAATTACAACCAAATAACTTAAATCAATCTAAAACGAAAATAGAACAAAATTAAGTGAAAATGTCGTCATTGAAAAAAATCCGAGATGAAAGCCAAGAATCGAAGTTTGGTTATGTGTACGCTGTATCAGGTCCAGGTATGATTTCCAATTGTTATTTGCTTCGATTTGTATCTTCTTTTTGGTTTCCACAAATTTTAAAAATGGATTATTCTTTCATTTTCAATAGTCGTTACGGCTGAACGTATGTCTGGATCAGCTATGTACGAGCTAGTACGTGTCGGATATTTTGAATTGGTCGGTGAGATTATTCGTTTGGAAGGTGATATGGCTACCATTCAAGTGTATGAAGAAACATCTGGTGTATCTGTTGGTGATCCGGTATTGCGTACGGGTAAACCATTATCAGTTGAATTGGGTCCAGGTATTATGGGTAGCATTTTCGATGGTATTCAACGTCCATTGAAGGATATCTGTGATTTGACCCAATCAATCTACATCCCAAAGGGTATCAGTATACCATCACTGTCCCGTACAATACAATGGGAATTCAATCCATTGGGCGTTAAAATTGGTTCACACATTACTGGCGGTGATTTGTATGGTCTTGTTCATGAGAATACATTAGTTAAACACAAAATGATTGTACCACCAAAGGCCAAGGGTACCGTTAAATATATTGCATCGGCCGGAAATTACACTGTTGATGATATCGTTTTGGAAACTGAATTTGATGGTGAAATTACAAAGCATACAATGTTACAAGTTTGGCCAGTACGTCAACCACGTCCCGTTACTGAAAAATTACCAGCCAATCATCCATTGTTGACGGGTCAACGTGTTTTGGATTCGCTATTTCCATGTGTTCAGGGTGGTACAACCGCAATTCCGGGTAATATAATCATTATTTAAAATAAATTTTTCCAGCCCAAAAGTGAATGAATTGGTAATTTGTGATTATAGGTGCTTTTGGTTGTGGTAAAACTGTCATTTCACAATCACTTTCGAAATATTCAAATTCGGATGTTATTGTTTATGTTGGTTGCGGTGAACGTGGTAACGAAATGTCTGAAGTACTTCGTGATTTCCCTGAATTGAGCGTTGAAATTGATGGTGTTACCGAATCAATTATGAAACGTACTGCATTGGTTGCAAATACATCAAACATGCCGGTAGCTGCTCGTGAAGCTTCAATTTACACTGGCATTACATTATCTGAATATTTTCGTGACATGGGTTACCATGTATCTATGATGGCCGATTCAACATCACGTTGGGCCGAAGCACTTCGTGAAATTTCTGGACGTTTGGCTGAAATGCCTGCCGATTCCGGTTATCCGGCTTATTTGGGAGCTCGTTTGGCTTCTTTCTATGAACGTGCCGGTCGTGTTAAATGTTTAGGTAATCCAGAACGTGAAGGTTCTGTATCAATTGTCGGTGCTGTATCGCCACCCGGTGGTGATTTCTCAGATCCTGTCACATCAGCCACTTTAGGTATTGTACAAGTGTTCTGGGGATTGGACAAAAAATTGGCTCAACGTAAACATTTCCCATCGATTAATTGGCTTATTTCGTACAGGTATAAAATATATTAATTTAATATTGTTTGTGATGTTGTTTAGGAACATTCATTCATTTGTAAATAAATGATTCCTTTCGATTATTATTATATTTTTTTTCTTTTTCAGTAAATACATGCGCGCTTTGGATGACTTTTATGACAAAAATTTCCAAGAATTCGTGCCATTGCGTACCAAAGTCAAGGAAATCTTACAAGAAGAAGAAGATTTGTCCGAAATTGTACAGTTGGTCGGCAAAGCATCATTGGCCGAAACTGATAAAATTACATTGGAAGTTGCCAAACTATTGAAAGACGATTTCTTGCAACAAAATTCGTATTCGTCATACGATCGTTTCTGTCCATTCTATAAAACAGTCGGTATGTTGAAAAATATAATTGCATTCTATGATATGGCACGCCATGCCGTCGAATCAACCGCACAATCTGAAAACAAAATTACATGGAATGTCATCCGAGATGCCATGGGCAATATCATGTATCAATTGTCTTCAATGAAATTTAAGGTATGTTCTAATCGAAGCCAATCAATAAATAAACATTTTACTAAAGCTTATTATCGATATTTTTTCGATTCATAGGATCCAGTAAAAGAAGGTGAATCGAAAATCAAAGCCGATTTTGATCAATTGCACGAAGATTTACAACAAGCTTTCCGTAATTTGGAAGATTAAATTCACTTCTCTCCCCAATTTTCATTTGAGAAGAGAATTTTTAAAAACCTGCATGAAAAATCAACAATATTAATATTTCTTTTAATTGTTAGTTAAAAAAAAAATGAAGAGGAAAGAAAAAACATTACATGCATAGAAAAACTATAGAAAAAGCATTGAGAACAACTGAAACAAGACCACGTTCACACAAAGCAATGATAAAAGTTTCGAAAACTTTAGATATTGTGGCGATACAATAATTCAAAAGAAAAACCAAAAAAAAAAAAAAAAATCCAAAATCGTTTGTCGTCGATCTAGAAACTCTTTATTTTTCGTATTTGTTTCAAAATTTTGTGTAATTTTAAGAATTGTGGATTGTTTCTCTTTTCTTCTTGAACCATGGCAAGTGGAATTTTAGTTGACAATCTCAATGTAGCAATATGTAATACGTGGATTTGAATGAAATCAAAGTCAGCACTCAAAAACAAAACAAAAAAGAAGAAACACAATTGCAGCCATAGAAATATTCCTCCTTCCTTAGTTTTTCTCTTGATTTTTTAATTATGAATGTCAAGCATTCATCATTGTTGAAAATTGTTCTTTTTTTCTCTCTTTCTCTCCTTTTATTGTGTAAATTTATGTGTATACAATCTTAATGAGAAATTTTAAGTCAAAATGGGAAAATCCATAAATGCAATCGCTTTAAAGGAAAAAGATTTAATTCAAATACTAAGTTGTATCGAAACCTTGAATTGAATTGATTCTATTTGTTTGTTTTTAAATTCATTTTGCTCTGTTCCTTTCTTTTTCCGAACAAAATTCATAATTTTCAAAATTACTACAGTTTATGTTGATGTTTGTTGTTTTTTCAGTGAGAATATAATTTTGTGCATTCCAAGGAAGAAAAAAAAAAGAAAAAAAACTCACCCCAAAATAATAAGATTACCACGCAATATTTGCACTTTGTTTTTTGTTTTCACATCGCCTCTGCATCCCGATCCATTCATTTCAGTTTTTCTCTTGTTTTATCCGTCATAAGTCATAAGCCACATTCTACGAGAATGATTATAATCATTATTATATTTGTGACGATTTTTCTCACATGTAAATAACTTACCTTTATTAAAGATGAAAAAGAGTTGAATAGAAAAAGATGTTGAAAGTCTTTTTAAAGTCCTTTTTTCTTCAATTTAACTTTAATTTGTTTCCAATCAAAGACGACTCTCAACTCCGAATATGTAAAAAAAAAAGAAGAGAAAAGTTTAACTCCATTCACGAAGAATACCAAAACAGAAGGATTCTGATTAAAAGCCGCAAAACAAATGTGTACCATCGAAAAGAACAGAACACAATAAAAACTGATTGCAACTTAAAATAATAAACAAAATATATATGTATAGGAAAACTGCAACATCAACAGAAGAAAAATAAATCAATAAAATCTATTCAGTATTATTTGTTGAACTGTATCGGTCGTTTTGAATTTATTGAAATAAAGATTTTTCCGTTTTATTTTATCAAACAATAAGATGCATTTTAATAGCCGTGCTTTACAATTCGCTTATTTATGAATGTTGAAAATACAAAGAAAAACGGCAATGTGCCGAAATTTTTTTAATGAATTTAAAATGTTAATAATTCAAATCGATATCATCTTCCAAACCGGACATCAGTAATTTGAATGCTTCGTCATTCGAAATGTCAACATCCAAATGCAATTCAGGACGTTCGTTTTCCTTGTTCATATCAGCTTCATTTGAGCGTTCCGATTTCTCGACCAAAAACTTGTTAGATTCATCAGACAGCTTACTCTTGTCGTGTTCCGAACCGTTGTCACCATGATTGATTGGCAAGCCCAAATTTCGAGCGGCTGGTATCGGTCCCAATTTGGTTGCAATTGGTTGTCGTACTGGTTTAACACGAGCCTATATTGAATAGTTAAGTAGAAAATATTTTCATTTTGATGGATTTTGTTTTCGATGGATGATCAAGCACCGGATATCTACACTTCGTTCATATTCGCGGAGTCGTTCTTACATGTTCGATTGTCACCGGTTGTGGTTTTATCATGTTTGCAACGGGTAGTCGTACCATTGGTTGTGGTGTCGGAACTGTATTTGTACAACGACGTTTAGGATCCATCGGTTGCATGTAAGCCATTGTTTGACGGCGATTCAAGTGTGCTGGTACATTGACAGGCATTAGTCGCATACCTGCATTTGGTACAATCATCGGTGGTGCCATTGGTCCAACAAAATCTATTACATTTTCCACTTGAAGAATATGCAATGCTTTGCTCATATCCGCAACAGAGCTAGCTGGAATTGTTGTCCGGCAATTGTAGAGCAATTCGATGATTTTGAGCAAAATTTGATATGGCACGTTCACTGGAACTGAACGTATTGATAAACGAAATTAAAATTCGAACGAATTCATAGGAAATTCTCATTTGAAAATCGGAAGAATCAATTTTTCGAAATACTTACTGATAACGTGGCCGTTTTTGTACGAATTGCCACTATCTTTGAAAAGATTACGAATATGCTTGGAGAACATCATGACCACAAAACGATGCACCTCAACCTTCTTGCTATTGATCAATGAAACTAATTCCATGTCGAATGGAATATCCTTTTGAAATTCCTGGATATATTTGTCCGACAAATAATTTTTATTGCGTGATTCAAATTCAACCACAATTTTTCCCTTTGGCGTGCTCATTTTACGTGTTTTTTCGTTTACTTTTTCGAAAATGTATTTTCACGATTTAAATTTCACAATGGATTAATTGTTCTTACGATTCACTTAAAACGATCCAACTCAGTTAACAGTTTTGCTCCGAATGAGACGTTCTTTGCGAACGACAATGAATTTAAACTTTTTGATGTCAAAAATATTGTTATTAATTCAATTTAAAATCAATGGATTCGATTGTTCTTCTTTTTGAATGGACTGCAAAACGTTTATAACACTAGATGGCAGCATCAACCATACTTTTGACAGCCAATATTAACTTAACGAAAGCCACAAGCACACATTAACATATGAACACATCATAATCACAGTCAGACAATCGTTCGTAAAAAACGATTAGTTATTTCATTCAATTTCTTTCTCAAAATGTCAGCCACGTTAAATCTTACTGTGCGCGTTCATCCTCTGGTTTTGTTCCAGGTTGTTGATGCTTTTGAGCGACGAAATGCCGATTCGCAACGTGTTATTGGAACTTTATTAGGTAATTAAATTTTTTTTGGTGAAAATGTGTTCATTCATGGAAATGCTAAAAACTTATTTGTGAATAGGTTCAATCGATCGGGGTGTTGTTGAGGTTACAAATTGTTTTTGTGTTCCACACAAAGAGCACGATGATCAAGTCGAAGCTGAATTGAGCTATGCTTTGGATGTTTATGAATTAAATCGTCGGGTTAATTCAAATGAAAGTATTGTCGGTAAGTAGCCGCATTGGTCGCAATTGAATAAAAAAAATTGTGCAAAAATTGTTTGGTCCATGTGTCATGTGTCGGCAAAGTCCCCATACTATTGATTTGATGCATTTGACAGTTGGCAGCACTGACTCAACGAAATTTTTTGCAGAATACAATTAAGTAAAATATTTATTTGAATTTCAGGTTGGTGGGCAACTGGATATGAAGTGACCAACCATAGTTCTGTTATCCATGAATATTATGCCCGTGAATGTAATGATCCAATTCATTTGACAGTGGATACATCTTTGCAAGGTGGACGTATGGGTTTGAAGGCCTATGTTTGCATCAATTTGGGTGTACCAGGCGGTAAAAGTGGTTGTATGTTTACACCAATCAATACTGACGTCACTTGCTACGAACCAGAGGTAAATCCCAAACTATTTAAAATTTTAAAATGATTTATGAACATGCATAATGCATACACATATAAATTTTTTTTAAATAGGTTGTTGGTTTGCAATTATGCCAAAAAACTATGAATCCACCAAATTCGGGCCGCCAAAAGACCATTTCACCCATGCTCGATTTGGCACAAGTATCCGAACAATCAGCTAAACTGTTGGAATTGCTCGACGAATTGCTAATTTATGTTGAAGATGTTCTCAACAATAGACAAGCTCCGGACAATGCTGTCGGACGTTCATTGCTCGATTTGGTCAATTCGGTACCACACATGAATACCGATCAATTCGCTCAAATGTTCAACTCAAATGTTAAAGATTTGCTGATGGTGATATCGTTGTCACAGTTGATCAAAACGCAATTGAAATTAAATGAAAAATTAACATTCTTTTCGGCATCAATTGTTGGCAAAAATTAAAATTGACAACATTTTTTCGTTGTTGCTGAAATCTTTATTTTTCAATGTAAGAAAGTATTAAGGAATAAATGAAAATGGAATCATTCAGTTTTCTTTGTAATAAATTCTTTTTACAACAGAACAAATAGCTTTTATTGAAATTGAATGTGCCCAAAAGAGAAGTCGCAAATCTCATCGAGCTGAAAATAAATACGAAAATGTTTTGCCGCATCGAAGTACGAACATATTTATTTTTGTAAGAGGCTAATTATGAACCTAAAAACATTTTATTAGATTCCTTTTTTTCATTAAACTTCATTCGCTGTGCCTGGATTAATTGTGGCGTTTTCATTATGCCTACCATTTCCACCAATTTTTCTCTTAAAATTCAAACAAATTCGGACAACTGTGATAGTTGCATTAAATCTAATTCGAGCTTTTTTTTTTGCCAATTTCATCTTCCATTGCTCATCGCGCGACGGTAATTCAGCCAAATACTTGAATGTATCTTCCCTTTTCGGATCAGCGATGGATAAAACCGATAAACAACCATCAACTGTACCCAAAACCAGACCTTTGCCATCGATTGTGCTCTTTATGGCGGTTAATTCAGCTTGCATCCGATAATTGGCAATCATTTCAGTACTTGAAGTTCGAAAAACTCGTAAAGTCTTTTTACCACTATGATAATATAGCACGTATTCATCACCTTCGGTAAACATACATATGACTGTGAACACTCCTTCAGCGACTTTCGGAATGAATATATTGACTGTTTGTCCTTTGCGCAGCTCAATTAATTCCAATCCGCCACGTGATGGAGCATAAAGACCGTATTTTCCTTCTTTAGTGCAACTGCCATTCCATTTTGGGATCGAACGAATGTGTCGTTTGGTTTTAATATCCACAATACTACCTTTCTCACTTCCAATCACACCGATTTGGTTCGGTTTATGTGGTAAAGGAACCGTCGTCAGTACTTCCTACGGATTTGGAAAATTTCTCTCATAGTCAGATACAGTTTTTGGTCGAAAAAAAAAAAAACAAATGAATAGACATTACCTTTATATTATATCCCTTTAAAGGAATCTTATGCACATGATTACCAGCAGAATTGTACACACTGATACAATCTTTGTTTAGTTTGTCAATTGTCACAACGACAATGTGATTATTATCCGATGTTATTACAGCATTTCGAAATGGTATTCCGGGTATCATTCGGAATGGATATTCGAATTCACAAACTAAATTGCCGTCTGGAATATTTCGAACACGAGCAATAGCCATCAAATCAGTGCCATCCGATTCGTCAAATTTACGGTTTATATTTGCACATGAGATTGCCATAATTTTATCGCCATTTTCTAAGAATTTTAATTGTTGAATGCCCGGCTGATCATCGCGGAATAATACCTGCTCCAACACACGATTCCAAATCAAAAATTTTCCAGTTTCAGAGGAAATGATGTATTTTCCATCGGGTGTTATTTCAGCATGAGTCACAATAGCACCTAAATGTGAATCGGCTAATTTCGATAAGAGATGACCAACTCGAAGTTCCCAGACACCAACACAGCTACGCGTTACCGTCGCAGCCAATCCTGTTTCTGACAGGCTGTAAAATGTAAAAGATTCAAGAAATTTTAACTAGCATTGAATTTATGCAATATATTTATTCAAATCGAATAATATATGCAAACCTAATGTGATCAATCTGCAGCTCATGGCGATCAATTACATGAACTTGCTCAAATATGTTGTTGATATTCCAAACTTTAACAGATCGATCGATGGATGATGTGATTGCACAATTCCAATTACCTATTGTAAGCGCTTCTAACTGTATAATTCTCCCAAAGTGAGCATCAAGAACTTTAACCAATTGACAGGTTTTCAGGCACCATACGTACAGATTTTTTCTTTAATTCAAAATTCATGGAACGAATTCATGCGTGAGAAAAAATATTAATATTTTATTTTTTTTTTTGTTACCTGACACCTGCGACGGCATAGTCCAAATTCAAACTTATCATCATCGAATTTGAGGACATCATTTTCGTTGAAATATTCCGAACTCCATGTGGCAATGAAAGATATATTGCTCCATCTGATAGACGATTTTCTTCATTAAAATCCCAAACGATAAACCCTTTGCCCGATGTTCCAATCAACATTCGATCGTTACGATCCAGTTTCAACTGAAGCAGAACTTCTTTTTCATAATTAACATAACAGGGTAAATTTTTTACGTGTTGCCATTGTCCACACTTTGTTTCCTTTACACTAACATATTTAAATTCACTAACAACATAGTTGTTTTGAGTGCAGCAACAATATATTCGATTCCATTGCCTATTAGCAGCCATTGCACTATGATATATTAAAGGATCGGTATCATTATCATCGATGAATGTGTCAAGTCTCAAGCGATACTGGTCGATTTGACCAGACCAGTAAACAATATAATACCAAGTTGGCTCAAATATTTCCATCACTGAAACGAATATTGTCGTAATGAATCTAGATTTTTCAATCAAATCAATATTGCAATTGAATACTTAAAATTTCCCATTCATTTGTGACATTTACAGCATCAAATTGGTCGATTAATTTTCCTCGAATATCGTATTTGACCCACTTTCGTTTGCCATTTATATATAAACTGAAATTGAAAATATATTTATATAATTTTTATGCGAAGAAAAAATGTCATACTTCTGATTCAATAAAAAGATTCCGGTCACCGGTTCCGTGTTATCACCAAACGGATTATCAATAATTATGAACTCACTGGAAAGCATATTCAATAATACACTTTGGTTATTATTGGAATAAGCTGCCGCCCTGTTCGAAAGAATGCGAAATAAAATGAATAGGCAAAATCATTAAAATATGAACAAGAAGGGGAGAGGAAAAGAAGAAAATCTACCATTTGTTATCGGGGCTCAAAGTTATAGCTTGCATTATACCATCTATGCATGGATTAACATCGCGTTGAAGATCCGAAGTTGAAAGATCCCAAGTTATGAAACGATTAGATATTGAAACGCAATAGCGCAGGTCATTCGTTAACATAAAACTGAATACTGCGAACTGGTGACCCTCTAGAGAATACTATAGTAAAAAATAAGGGGGCCACATAATTTTAAATCATATTATTCAAGAATATGAATTGGAAATTACTTTTAATGGGCCTCCAGGTGTATGTAGACAATGATTTAATGGAATTAAAGCACAATCCTTTGGTCCACTGCTGTCACATGCTTTTAATAGCATTAAAATATTTGGGTTTCCACCAGTTTCAGGTAAAAGCTGAAAAATTCCTCTAATTAATTGTGACTTAATTGGTAACGGGTGCAGAAGACAAGCGTTACCCTTCCGATAAGTTGTGGAGCCAACATATTTGGAAATAGGGCTAAAATAGCACCACCCAACCGAAGGGCATCGGCTACCAACATAAGCTCTCGCTTGGCATCCCTGTCGTCTGTGTTTGATGATGCATCTTCAAAGTCCTGAAATCAATGCACCAAAATAAATTAACACGTAATTATAATATGTAGTAGGATTTGCCCGATTAAAGTTAGATATGATTTATACCAAAAGGACGGCTTGCAGCGGACAACTACTCAACTTTGCATGCAGCCATTCATAATTGAAAAGGACTTTTATTTACATGTAAATAGATATAAAAGGTGTAAAACACTTTGATTATTCTCGATCCATTACAAATTACCATTTTCGAATAGATCTTTGAAGCGACGCGACCGAACCAAATGAAAAGGCATCTCACCAAACTAGAAAATATCAACAATATATTTGAAAGTTGTTTGAGAGTTCTTGTGATCATCAATAAACCTTTCGAAGATTATATCGTGCAATGACGCCCTCTTTCGTCGTGAATGCCAGTGGCTGCACTGGAACCTTTAAAAGTAAAACATGAAAACAAATTGAAACAAAAGAACGGTCAATGGTCAATTGGGTGTTTCAATTGCGAAAAGTTGTTTAGACTATTGCTATTTTACTTTTCGATCGGCTGATCCTTCTTTATCGGTCAAATTGAATCTGCAAATAATATTGAAAATGGTCGAAAACTGTTGGAAAATGTGTAAAGATGTGTGATATTTTATTCGTGCTCAATTCATTAAAATAAACCTGTGTCTCTGAATTTCCGTAAATTTAAAAGGTTTGGGGCGGTGGCCCCAAATACCCAAAAAATAATCCGCAATGGATGAATGAAAATATGTAGCCATGTTCATGTTCTTGAAATATCTCTCACGAGCTGTATCTCTAAATTGTCTATGATACCAGTTCATAACATTCACTCCGTCAGCTTCTCTTTCGCTCAGATAATTTGGTAAATCATTTCGTATTCTCGTCCAAAGCAGAGGCGGTATTCGGCGAACAGGTGGCAAATGATATTGATAAACATCATCGAGAACTTTGTCGTCTAATGAAATTAAATCCTCCAATTCGCTTTCGGATAGGCCTGATTTTGCAGCTGTAATATAGGCTAATGCATGGAAGACTAGAAGGCGACCATGTTGTTTCTCAATTCTTTCAAATAACATCATAATTGAATCCATCACTGTTGAAGTTAAATGTGTCTCTTGTGGCCTGAATAAAATTAGTTTAGAATAGTAAACCAATCACCAATATATTTCATTTCCTAATTTTCAATGTAATAAAATACCTTGTATATGACTTCCATCTACATTATTGGGTACCGATAATTCAAAATTGGTCAGCTAAAGGTTTATTTATTAAAGCCTTAATTACAATCTCATTTGATGCATAGATTTTGTCTTATCTCTTTAGGCGAATGAAACCAAAGAGTTTGGCAAACATTCTCGCTCCGATTATTCCCATTGTTTAGCGAAAATATAATCCAAGATCTACGTATCAAATTACGTGTGTAATATATGTATGTAGAAAAAATACCCGCTGACCTGCATATTTCAGCAAACACTGTTAAGAAAAATGAAATTCAGTCCAAAAATATATCATTTGAAGTTGATTTCAATTTGAGAATAAAGAAACTTTTTACCTAATTTCACGAAAATCGGCAGCGAGCATTTTGCGATTGCATTGGCTACAAGTCGCCACTGGAAATTATTCAAATCTCGACGGGCTGTATTCATCCATCTTTTTATCACCTTTTTCAAAAATAACGTGAAAAATCAGTTTTTTATTTTAGTTTTTCAAGTTTTCGTTTTTTCTATAAATACATTCATTGCTAAATCCTCTCCCAGTTCTTTGACCTCGATGAAGTTTTCATCAATATCGATCAATCGACGCAACATGTGGTATTCTCTGGACACAGTAGGATTCACCATTTCATTAGCACAAGACAGGATTATCTTAAAATGATAAATATTATTTTTCCAAGAGATATCGAAAAAAAAAATCGTACCTATAAAGATACAAACTTTGCAGTTTGGTGGCATTCTTGTAGGGAGCCACGATACTTTATCTGCAGTGCCTGTCAACTGGTCAATAGAATCTAAGTAAAAGCAAAGTGGTTGATGTGGTGTTGCATACGTTAACAAGTGCTTGAAATATGCCGTCAATGGTACCAAATCATCGGGAATATTTTCAAACGGAATCATAAAATTGTAGGAGATTTGTTGACAAATTGATATCATTGTGGCCGTTAAATTGCTCGAGTCAGGAGTTGTACCTGTAAATATGAACTACGTTTTTACATATGTAGTTAGCTTTCGGAGGCCAGAAAATTATCAAAGCCAAAATAAATAAAAAACTAATCGTAATTGTTTATCGCCATCCGTACCCAAAAATCGAACAATATTTAATGGTTTACAATCTTTAAACCAGTCTGTTAATGCCAGCGAAGCACTTTTCGCTAGCAATGATGTCTTTCCACAACCACCTATTAATGAGGAAAATTTACTAATAAAATGTCTCAACGGTGTACAGTGTACAGTGTACACTTATTGTGTGTACCTTCACCATATAGAACGAGTGGTTTTTCCGAATAATTGAGCATATAATTACGTATTCGTTCTAAACTTTCTTCTCGTCCATAGAATACTTTAACCGAATTATTACAAGCGTGCAAATGTTGCAAAATTTCGGTAACAATTTGACCTTGAGCACTGGAATCTTCTTTTCTCATTGCACGATCCACTAATTTGATGATATTTTTATAAAAATGTGCGATAAAATTACTCAAATATTCCTCATGTGTTTCAGTATCTAATCCTTCTCGTCCGATCCATTCGACGGTGTACCTTGGGCAAGAAAAAACAAAAAAAAACCAACACAAAACCAAAATGTAAACCATTAA
>GL501585.1:106442-119239 GCA_000149185.1 Mayetiola destructor
TTTGGCCAATGTTTTGAGCATGAAATGCACAAACAAGATCATTCACTTATAATTGGATAAAACCAGAGAGATTTCTTCATCGACCAACAGCATTGGCTAAAAATTGAAAATGTGTGATGTGTGATAGAGAGCACACGGTGCTCATATTACGTACATACGAATTTAAAGATGAAACGATGAATAACAATTTATTCAAATTACCCGTAAATTGAGTTCAACCAGTTTTGGGTGGGGATGGGATTCAAAGTTGACTATTTTCAATATTCATTTCTGAGCACATTTGTGGCTGATAGTGAAAGTTGAGTGATGTCTTTTCCTATACTTATATCGACAAATGACATTAGAGTCGTTTTAGTTTGGGAGAGCGTGTGTCACATGCGTTGCATACATGATGAATCATTCTTTTCGAAATAAATATTGAAATCGTGATCGGAAACAATCAAGTTATGCAATCAATTAAGTTTAAATTTCTTTTCACCACAAAAATTCAATTCCCGATAACTGTGGTGCTGATTAATTCAGTTAAGTCGAAATAGTCAATCGACAACTTTCGATTCATCATATATCGGTGGGTTTTTTCCTTTCTTCCCCGTTTCAAGTGAAAGACGAACAAAACCGAATAGAAATCACCTTGGATAACGGAATTCCGCCTTGAATCATCGGCCAATTTTACATCGTCATTTCGATCAAACAAAAATGCAAGTCGTATCGTATTGTTCACTTGAATTTCCGTAATACAACTCATTGTATTTGGGCTGCGAATCGTGAATGACGATGCATATATTGTCATTTGACAATGGAATTTTTCAATGTTGTAATCGAATAACAAAAAAATATATAAACGCAGAAAATAGTCAAGACATTCCATGCATAATTGACACCCATGTCATGCCGTTTAGTTTGTTTGTCTCGTTCTACCCATTGTTTGGTTTTTCTTCTTCTTGTTTTGATTTCAATGAACACGTACCACATCATTTCTAACAACTTTATCGCCGTCAAAGACATACGGAGCAACAAAATTCGATGATAATCGAGTCAAATGTAACAGACAATTACGGTTATGCTCACCAGTTATCAATTTCTATTGTTTTCCATGTGCACAAGCTTTTATTCGATATAAAGTCTTTCTTTCCGATGTTTTGTCTGTTGCAAGACCATTAACCGTGAATTGTTTCCATAATTTACAAAAAAAAAAATGTGGAAAAAAAGTTACGATTATGGTTTGTTGTTTTCATTTTATGTTGTTATTAAGTACACAAAATTTTTTGGATGGTCTTCGTTTAGGATGATATAATTATAATCAGCATCAATGGGACCACTAGGACTAGTAATATGTACGCAATTCTAATTATTTGATGAAATAAAAATTAAAGTCATCTGGCAATCGTAATTTCAAAATCATTTAACTATTTTCAGTGAGCCCAATTACACCAAAATTTTGCATAATAACGATAATAATTATTTATAAATTACATGCCAACTATTTATTTATTAAAAAAAAATTAATTTTGACCTTGGATTAATATTGAGAACAATGTCAATATGTGGTGAGGTCGACACGATGAATCAGTCACTTCAATCAGTCAGAGATGAGATGGTTTTACGGTAAACACAAGAATAAGGCAGTAGTAGATTCAAATACTTCATTGACTTTGATTGCACTGACCTAACTGTAATGGAATTTTTTACGGTTCTAAAGAATGTTCTGATGAGCCAATGTAATAAAATTAACAGGTTGATGAGTTCGTTACTCACTTGACAGTGACAGCAATGTCGTCCAATTATGTTGGCTATCTTTATACATATTTTTTTTTGTGTCACTATGTTTCATAGTTTGTGGACGTGATGTAGGATCATTATCATTCCTTCATTATGTGCTTTTTGAAGACTCAACCAGACATCGATTGAAAATAACAAAAATAGGAATAATTTACTACATCGATTGGGTAGAAATTAATTATTCACAATATTAAAGTTGAAGAAAGTTTTGATTTGTAATATGTCCGATTGAGAGGAATCAATATAGTTTTTTTGAATCAGTTGGACAATTTTTTTTCGTGTATTGTCAATTTAATGCACATGTCGAACATTTGCACATGTATTAATCTTCCGAAATGTAGAAAAAATATAATTTATACGATTAACTGTTTTCTATAATAATATTGGATAGAGTCACCAAAACAAAATGCACCGCTACTAAAGAACATCGGCGAAAAAGAGAATAAAACGCTTAAGAAAACAAAAACATTCAATCGATAATAAAATTCCAATATAATACAAATTTATTCAAGTTTTCGTCTGACAACTGTAATAATGGAGCAATGACAGTATAAAGAAAGGAAAAAAGCGACGAGACTGAAAGCAATTGTAAAATTAACATGCAAAATAAACAACATCTATTGAAATTGAAAACAGCACATAACAGACAAACAATATTTCGAGAACGCCATCGAAGATTATACATATTTTGAATTTTATATTGCTTGATATAAGCACATCTAATCAAGCTTTAAAATCTTTGTGCACTTTTTCGTTTGCAGATTTTAGTTGTCGCAGTGAAATTTTCTTGGGTTAAGGCCCATTGGTTATGGGTCCAATTGTCCCTCTTCACACAAACATTTTCATCATTTCAAATGACTATACAATGAGTCTGATGGTTTGGCTAGCCACCGTTCCATCACAGATGATGGAATTTAATGTGATTTATCGACTGGTAACAGCTGTGGATCAATATGAGTCGATTTCATGGTAGCATGCCCATTTCAGTAAAGATTTCAATAATTAAAAGGTTGATTTTAATTCTTCATCTCGTCAGTACAGCCTTACAACAATCATGTGACAATTTCTAAAATAATTCGAAATTTCATATTTCCAACTCGAATTAGAAATTGCCGAAACCGAAATTTTAGCACATCAAGCGGACTGATAATGAATTGGAAAAGTATTTTTCTTATTATAATTTCTCCGATTGTTAGAGCGAAAACAATGGCCATTCTCTGGCTATGTGCACGAAGCTTTTGAAAAAGAAAAATTATTATTATTATTATCGGTTCTCAGTTTGTTTCACAAAACTGACAAATAAATTTGAAATGCTCGATTTATGAATGAATCAATGCGGCAAACGGTTTCTCTTTTCCTGTATCAGTGGTTGAACATGGTTTCAATGGTTCGGTTTTATTCCATTCGATATTAAAAGAAATCATAGGCATGTCAGATGCAACTTTATCTTATTTAAAAATTGCCGCTTATTATGACCTGCGGATTGCGGCACAACATGCATAATATTATAGTACACACAAACCAATCGATTATATGATTACATAACCGAAAATGACGAAAAATACGAAAAAACAGTATGACAAATTTATTCATTCATTGGATGAATTCAATGGGCAAGGCCATAAAAGCGCAACCAAACACACAAATATTAAATGAAATGTTTTCTCTTTATTTCATTATTCGCAAAATGTTGTTGTACTTGTTTATTCACCTTTTTTCATGCATCTGTTTTCCACTTCTGACTTCTGTATGAAAACGAAAGAAAAAACAACAACAGATTCTCTTTCGCAACCATGCGCGATCTAGATGAGCGTATTTCAAACAGTAAATGTTCCATAATAATCGTATGATATTTCAAGTGTTTCGCGTGTATAGACTGACGATAATCAGCACTGTACACAAACGTACTAATACTATGCTTTGCATGCACAAAATATTAATAGGTATGAAATGAATATCATTCTCTGTCAACGTTAAGCGGAAAACTATTTGAGAGCACAACATGAAATGACATTCAATGATTTCGATTCGTCCGATAATAGTTTTTATGATTTACCATACCTACAAGTCAGTTGCGATTTGCGTGCTACTAACTAGTAGGTTTTTTACCAATCTACTCACTTTTTTCCTACTGAACCAATACGGTGGCAAGTGGCGAGGCATATCCACGATGCTGCTTCCTCTTCTTCTATCATGACGGCCTCTAATGAAGAGGGAATGGTCCTATTTCGCATTTAATGAAGAGGGAATCGCCATAATTCAACTTAAATGAAGAGGGAATGGCCCTATTTCACATTTGGCCATTCCCTCTCCATTAAAGTTGAATTATCGCCATTCCCTCTCTATGCTATGTTCTAAATTATAACAAATACTATTTAGTGTTCCACTCTCTCATATGTCTTTTTAGGTTATGTTTAGAGCTCAAGCAAAACAGTTCACACTGTCATCATTTCAATTTTTCTCAAAAAAGAGTGGCACCGTATGACTGAGCTTTAGTGAAGATAGTAAGTAACGTCAAGTAACTTGGGTGCCTACTATAAACTTAGAGTGATTCCTTAAATATATGATTTTTTCACTTTGGGCAAGATCCTCTAAAAGCCCTGTTCTGGCAATAATGCAATTTTCCAGTGCAAAATTGTTTGGAGAAAGTCACACAAAGCTAAATATTTCGAGAACTAAACCTACTATTTCTCCTAAATATTGACAAAAATTAAGTTCTGAATCGAATTAGGATTCTACATAACGACAATGTACTGATATTTTTCATTCAAGAGATGTAGGTGAACGAATAAGGACAAAAAAGGGTATTTAAATGAACATTCGTTATTTATTATTTAAAACTAGCAGACCTCGTATAACCACTACGCATACTATCAAAAATATGTCAAAAGTACGTAGAAAGTACCGAAAACCACCAATGCAAAATCAAAATCAACTGTCGGCACTAGGAGAAAAGCATACTATTCTCTCTTTTTTTTCTCTTTCGTCCTATGGCTCAGCCTACGGAGGGCATGTTAATTCAACAGCGCAGTGATTTTGTCAATTCCCTTCCGTGCGAATATGCAAATGAATGAATACTTTTTGTTACGAACAAATAATAACACGGTACATAAATTTCCATCAGTGACCAACTTTAATATTTTATTTAATGAAATGAACGAAGTATTTGGAATTTGGAAGCGGGGATCTTTCATTTCATATGCCAAACCTGAAAAGGCTTACCTTGCGCGGAGATCTCCTTGATGATCGAGTTATTACATTTATCCAACATTTCGAGGACTTAGAAATAATGGAATTTTTGTAAACGACATATTTTTATGAAAATAGTTTGGATTCCCTGAAAAACATTTTCGAAAATTTCGATGAAAAATCTGAATTGCAAACAAGAGATTAGATTAGATTTTGATGGAATAACTTTTGAAAAGTATAAAAAAGATATGGTAGAATTCAATATTAAATGGAGAAATTTGTTGAAACCAACATGGACTCTATCACAAGAGGAACATATTGAGACATATCAAAAATACTTGATATTTAGACGCGACCCTTGAACATGCAGGTCTTGCAAGAAATAATTAGCTTTCTCTTCACAATATTTGATTCTAACATGTAATTGATAGCTCAAATTAATAAAATGAAAGCAATTTTTAGGCTCAAAATTTGTTCCCTTCACTCTGTTTGTGATAGATTCTGATAGTCTACGAGACTTTTACTCGGATTGTCTAGCTAATTTAGTTGAGTAAACAGCAGCACACTTGTCAAGTAATTTTACATAACATAACGCAGATTTGCGTTGGGTTTCGTTTATGCGCTCATTTCGACATTTCATTCGTTCATTCATGCTTTTGATAAGACATCAAACGTGATGCATACATTGTTTGTTTGTTTGTTTGTGTTTAATATTTTTCAACCTAAAAAGTATGTAGGTTGGAAAAAAAACTACTAGTAAGTAGTAGGCAAATTTCATCTTACTTGCAGGTATGCTCCTGATGCTTCTAGTTAGTAAATAGGATAAAGTAACTTAACCTAACTATAGTAAGGTCAAGTAAGTAGATAAAGTTAAGTAACTTGGGTGCTTACTTGCTCCACTTAGACAAAATTACCCTGCTACTCACTCAACCTACTAGGTCAACCTATTCACTTGCAGATATGTGATTTACATTAGTTCAATTACATTTGGTTATTTTGGAATTTTATTCATTTTAACTATGAACTATAATAAATAATAGGACGAATTTGAAGCTAACCGTCAGGTGTTGTGGTCTGTGTGTATTAAGACACGAATAGGATAACGACAGGCGAATCATTCCTATAGGTAACGTTTAACTGTACAAAATAATTAATGGATTGTGCATTACGAATGCATAACATTTTGAATTCTGAATGAACCAAAACCTTACAGATTATAAATATATTTGTAACTCTCTACTTGTATATGATATTGAAAATGAAACGTTTCTTATTTTTTATTAAAGAAAAGCACCAATGAATTATGATCGACTTAATCTGAATTCGTTTATGGTAATGGTCGTCGATGTAGTTGGTGTTTTTATTGTTGACATCGTCAATTGACATTATGAATTCATAGTTGAGTTTAATGCGCAATGTGCAATGAACCAAATATGGTGCTACATACAAATTCAGTTTTCATTTAGAAATATGTTTCTGAATTGGATCATAGTCACGACCATGGATTCTAAAAATGTATTCACATTCCGTTCCAGAGCAAAATAAAAGGGAACCGACAATGTTTAATATTATAACAAAAAAAAAAAAAATAAATAAAAAAAAAATTTCTTCGTATCTCTTATGATAAATAAATAATTAATTCATAAGGTGCACCAAACGAGGTGCTGATTCAAGATAAAGTCAAAATTACTTCAGACCGAATGTGAACAAAAAATCAGACGAATTGAAAACAATAACAACAAAAATATAAGCATTAATAGAAAAAAGTGTTCGCTTTGCTCGTTTAGAATATTAATAAGAGATGAGAGACAACATGTTGATATGACCGGTGACCGCCCTGATTTTCGATACAAACAAGCATCGAGTAGCTATTATCTCATTCAAAACTAATACATTATGCATCCAATGATGTTGATCAACAGGTTTGCGATCACAAGCATTCAGTTTTTTCAAATGTCTATTAAAATAGGCATATCATCACGGGGCTTCTGTGTTCTGGGTTCTGTTGTGCATCACAGAACCTGACAATATACCATTGCCATTCAAATCAATCGCA
Organism: Mayetiola destructor; assembly: GCA_000149185.1. Classification (NCBI taxonomy): domain Eukaryota; kingdom Metazoa; phylum Arthropoda; class Insecta; order Diptera; family Cecidomyiidae; genus Mayetiola; species Mayetiola destructor. Next base: position 113,467 of record GL501585.1, read on the forward strand.
TACAGTTATCAAATACACCGGGCACAGAGGACACATGATGTGCACAATGCACCATCGTCTAGTCATATCAAACTTTGATTTTGACAAATTCACCGATAAGTTCGTATTAAACTTAAGCTCACAGCTGCATTGCGAATTGAAATCGATGATAATAATAAATGATCTGAATTGAGAATGTTATCATTGTATTCTGATCGTCATCATCGTCTTCATCAAGTGGATATAAGAAATAAGGAAAAATTAGTTGCATTTCCAAATCGATTATCGTTTAAATTGTGCCTTTATGTGAATTGTGTGGTTTCAGTCATTCCAATTGTCGACAAAATATTTTCAAATCGATTGTGTTGAAATTGACTCGAACGTTCAATTGATTTAAAGTCAGTTAACGATAAGTATATACATCATTCTGGTGAGTTAACCCAATGCTTAAACCCATCAACCATCAAAATTGAATGAACACACATTGTTCTGTTTAACAAACTTCAACATAGTTTTTTTCTTCTTTTTTTTCATTTTCTTCAATCGCTTCCACCTTCAGTTCTTCGTTTACTGGTCATAAACAGCCCATGAACATTGTTTAAAACGAAAAATCGACGCATAAACATCGACATTTCAATAAGGGCGAATGGCGGATATTGTATTATGATAAAAGAAGGAAAAAAAGAAAAAAGTGAAGTAAAATAAAGTGCTGCATCGTTGGACTATTTTCGCTCGCACATTCCAATCATATTCACACACACACACACACACACAAATGACGCAAACGCAAATATGCGATAATTTTTTACTTGAACACAAAGCAAAATAGAAATGCACGGTTCCAATGTGAAATACGCTTTTATTAACTCCATTCATTCGAATCGCACAATTTAAGCATTTATATAAAATATGGCCATTTCGGTGCGTGCATTTGATTGAAAGTAAGTTATAATAAAATTGCACATCCATCTACAACTCTTTTATGAGTTCGCAGCAACCATTTCTGAATTCCGTGTATATTCTTAATTCGCAGTTGTTGTTCCACTACATTGCCGATTGAATAATGTTTCATCGAACGATATACCATTTACAGTCGGGACTGATGAAAGATCTGCTTATTCTTATTTTTCATTCTTATTCGTTTTCATCATTCTCAAGTCATAACCATTGAAGAATCTCTGTTGGCTGTTGGCTTGATGAGTTATATGTTTAAATGCGCAACACACGATTCAATTGAGAGAAAATAAGAAGAAAAAAGAAAGAGAAAGCAATAAAAACTGAATTTCTTCATTCTACAATAGTTAATACATTTATTTTGCACTTTGGATGGTTCTAAACTAATATTGCATATGTGTGTTTATTGCTGATGATGATGCTAACCATTCAAGAAGGAAATTAATATGAATTCACATTTTTCTTTCTGTTTTTCTTTCTATCTGGATACAACGTCTTCGTTCGTCCATTGGTTTATTTGGTATTTGGTTGATTTTGCTATGTACTCAAATGCAGATTGATCATTTCATAGAAAACTAGTTATCCGTTCCGATCGATTGGTAGAAGCGATTTGTTTTACGTATTTGCAGCCATTCAGAATGTCGTTCGTATGATGAATTGACATTACCGCATCATTTCGATGTTTATTCTGTTGTGTCTATGTTCTTTGGAGGATTTGTTTACTCTTTGTTGCTGTTACAGTGAAAAATGGAAAAAACACCAACACCAACACCAACAACAACTACAATTTCAAAGATCACTCTAGCGCACATATGCATAGTTTTTGAGCATGTTTTTTTTCCTTCTTATTCACGTTTGGCCCATAAACATATCTTTATGCTCATTGTCATTGCCGTTGGTTTTTATGGTGAGGATAGCAACATTTCCAATGCAATAAAATTGATTTATATCCAATGAAATGTGGTTGCGCGTTTCGCGTTTAATTTTTATGATAGATATCGATTGAAAGAATCCCAAACGAATGGCCAACATACGAATGAAATTCAATTCAATATTATAACGACAGAAGAATAAGAAGAAGGACAAACTTCATGTCCAGTCGTTCAATGACCACAGCTATATTGGTTTGTGGTTCGTCATAAAATCATAAATTGAATTCTGATATTTGGTGTGGTGTATCACGTATCACCGTTCATCGATCGCCAATATCAACTTTAGGCTTTTCATTTTATCAGGGAAATCAAACTCGATATAACTTTCATCCTCATCAACCAAAGCAGACGTCCAATAATTCGATTATTGGAACGATTTTCATGCAACTATGGTAAAGTGAAATCTGTCACTCTTGGAGCTGATTCAGCTCAATTACCTCGTTTTAAAATCAGCCATGAACATGAGAATATTTCAATAGAATCACTTCTTCTCATTCTTCGCTATGTGCATCACTGTTCACAAATATCTCATTCAAAAGGAACAGAGTTAAGAAAAAAACGCAACGACATCGAACCAAAACCTTATTTGTTTGTCACATCACTTGTTGAACGATGTGCTCTCATTCTAAGAGACAGAAACGAAAGGAAAGGCATACCGAACACCAAACAACCAAGCAAAAACAACAACAATAAAATAAACTCACGGATCTAAAGCCACAGCTGGAATTGACTAAGAGTGCAAATTATTTCATGAACTTGAATGTATACCGTGTTTGGTATTCGGTATTCGGAACCATAAAACCAAGAGAATACATAAATATATGCATGTACAAACGATATGAGTGCTCAAGCAATGCGCAATTCAATTAATTTTTACCATTTCAATAGATTCTAATCTTGTATTGCATCAATATTTTATGAAAACATTCATCGGTCCACTGGCATTCATCCAGAATTACGCTCGTTTTTTTTCTTTCGCTATAATTTGTCACACAACAATTGGAATCTTGTTACAGGCTCAATGGACATTCCAACATCATATGCGTTTAGTTTATTTTTTTAATTTAAAATTTCATTTGGATCCAGACTGGACAATCGTCTAAACTCTGGCATTATGCCTTTTCTAGCTAAAGGCATTGCTTGTCATATGCAATGAGCTGATGAAATCGTGATTTGGTTGCTGAGATCATGTTGGCGTTTATTTGATGGCAACAAATTGACAAGAAAAAAAAACTTAAAAAGATCGCAGAAATTAACTTCTCAATGGATTGGATTCCACATAATATTGACTGGCATTGCGATTATTCCAAATTAAGTGTAGCCACCGTGTGTCAGAATAATCTCAATGGATTTCCATAGAACAATCATGAACAAAAAGACAAGAAAACATAAACATTGCCAATCAAGAGATATCGATTAAAATTGATGAAATACTGAAAAAAAACCGGCACATATTGCCAATATACATATGAATGCAAATGATAGCAAATAACAACGTCCTATTTTTGCTATTTTTGTGGCTTCTGTTGGTGTTAAAAGTAGCCCCTTGCTGCAAAAAAGTGAATGCTTTGCCTTAATACTTTCCGTTCTGTCAAATATCGAAAGCTGAATGCTAGTGAAAGACTATCTATTATTATACATAGATAACCAAGCAGGGTATTCAGGAGACTGAAGGCCCCCTTTTGATCAATCGAAAAATGCATATTTTTACGGTAAATGGGTATCATTCAACTATTTTGGGAGCAAAAAGACAAAATAACCTCATGTTCATGAGGTAAAGATGTGCATAGTTTACACTGCATACAGAAAATTGTGGAAAACGCTTTTGCGGATTTCTGTGTGTTTTATTCAGAAAGTTGAGTATTCCAACATGATGTTATGATCTCTGAATTGCATATGAATATGTATCTACAACAAACAGTCGTTCCTTTGTCACCATCATTCGCCATTCGCCATTTAGCATCATCTGATCATTCTGTCGCGACTTTTGAGACTTGCTTCACTTAGCAGTCGCCATGCTTGAAATAAAGTTACGCATGGATTATTATCATTATTATTGTGTTAATGTGGAATCGTTGACACATTGGAAAATTTAAATTACGATCATGATTCGCGAAACAATCAATTTATTATTGAATTGAAATGTCTTTTTGTATTGGTCAATTTGAACTCACAAAACGTTTCATCTAACAATGTGAGTTTCTAGTTACGGTTCAATTTTTGAATCGGAATAATTCACACTTTGATTCGATTCGACGACTTGTAAGTCGTAAATTATATGTTGGATAAATTTAATTAGATACTACTCAGACCCGACATGAAGAATAAAGATGACACACTCACAAATGTCTGAACACAATTGTCTGATTAAATATTGCATGTAATTAATTGTATGTGTTGACAATTTAGTTGCTCCAATGAATCTGCATATTTTCCTTTCAATGTATCTTTTCGTTGCAGACATAATGCAGCCATGTTTACAAAAGTTTAACTGATTTTGTTAATGCGCCAACAGCATTGGTTTGTAATTTATTAACACGATATATTCACCGTTTTCTTATAATCACACGACGCACAACGACCCAGCGATGTATGATCACACACTGTGTGAAAAAAAAAATAAAAAAATATTAAAAAAAAAAAGCAAATAGAAAATAGTATGCATACACAATGCAAAAGACACTTTTTATTTCAGAATTTTTCGTATTCCATCTTTTTCTTGTTTCTTTTTTTTCTTCTACATTTTACTTTATGTTTCATCATCAACATCGAATTAAGATTAAATTCGCGATATGGCACCACGCCAATCGTGATGACACTTTTTTTTTCATCTGCGTCTTGGCTTCTTGTTATATGCCCATTGTCATTGTCATTGTCATTTCCGAGTGAGACGCCAGCGTCTATCTAGACATTTAGCAAATGAAAAACATGCATTTCGTGTTTGAATGGTTCGAGTTTGTGTGAACTATTCACTCAACTTGACATCAGTAAATGGATAAAGTATCAGCAAATAAAATTTTATAACTTAATTTTGTTGATTGGATTTTATTTTTAACCATTTATTGAACCGTTATTCATCTTTTGAATGCGTTCTCACGCGAAATAATTTGCCGATGGATTTAATTTTTAGTTCATTGATTTCATTATTTGAATTGGCTTTTATACAAATTTATACGCGTACAGCGTACAGTGACTTGTCCTGAGGGCTGTCAAGTATTATGCATACACATTTGCACATTTCAAATCCAAATTGAAATAGTGTATAAAAGCCAATGAATGAAACCTGTTCATTGCCTCCATTGGATCCTCTTAATTGAATTCTATTCCCATCGACTCTGGGTCGAGTCTTCTTTTCAAAGCGTCTTTAAAGGAAAAAATTGATTCCAAACCAATCACAACCATCATCAAGTTTTACATTCGGCATTTGATTAGGTCTGTACACTCAGTGTACACTGTATCATCCATCGTCATATTTCATACCGGATGGTGAATAAGGTGATAAATCCAGGAATTAATAACAATTAACACAAAATTCCTCGATGCTTTTTTCTTAGAAAGAAATGAACAAATCACGGTGTTTCCGTGCTAGGTTTGAACATGAGCATTTTGCGCTCACATAGATCTCAATTCACACAAATGTGCAATGATTTCAAATTACAATTCCCTTCTTTCATTTCGAAAAACTCCATTTTCCATTCGAAACGAAACAAATGATTTTGCAATGCGAACAAGAACATGTTATTTTTACCAGTTTGGCGTCTATTCATTCAACAGCAGTTTTTTGCTTTGCGTACAGAGTTCGCTGTTTAAAGCAATTAGATCAAAATTGCAAAGCCAGAAGTATTATTATATTATATGAATGGACTGCAACTTAAAACTTGGTCAATCAACCAACGCACCTATATTTT
>GL501585.1:143894-155133 GCA_000149185.1 Mayetiola destructor
AAGGATTCTAAAAGATCTTCATTTTGGTGGCATAGCAACGCATGCCGGGTTTTCGCTAGTTAAAAATAAAGAAAAGAATATGAAAAAACAACAGTGTCTGCGCATCTGATGGGACCACTATGGAAAAATATTATTAAAGACACACAAGCAAACAATATATGCATCATGTTTAGGTACATAAGTGCAGAATTGAATGGAAATCCGAGTAAAAGTATCTTAGGTAACGGTAGCTATCGAAAACACAGAGAATGGAACGAATTTTGAGTCAAAAAACTTCTTTTATTTGATTAATTTGGGTTATCAATTACATTATAAGACCAAGCATTCTGAGGACAAATTCACTTAATTGCAAAACTTGCATGGGCATTGTGCATGGCTCGCGTCTAAACAAAAAGTACTTAACATTTGTTCCAATCTCTTCCCCATGTGATAGTGTCCACGTTGGTGGAATAATGATTTTTTTCATTTCAGCTTCATATCTTTCATATAATGATTCATCAAAACACACGAGCTTCAATGTTTGCAATGTAGATTTTTCATCGAAATGTTCGAACATGTTTTCCAGGCAATCGAAATCATCTTTTTCAATACTTGTCGTGAATTCTTTGATGCGTTCCAATTTTTGAATATATTTAACGGCAAAATAACCTTCTACAAAAAGTTCCACTGTTTCTAATTTCTTGAAATGGTTGATAAAATTAACAATTTGATCATCATTTTGATAACCTCTACACAAGGTGAGCCTTTCTAGGTTTGGCATATCAAATGAAAACGTTCTGATTTCAACTATTTCATACTCTTGGCTCATTAAAATATTAAAGGTGGTCACTGATGAAAGTTCGTATGCTGTATGATTTTTTGGTCGTACCAAAAAGTTTTCACCAGGTACTACAACTTCAAGTGTTTTTAAATCTTTTAAATGTTCTGCAATCCATTGCACTGTCTCCGCCTTTTTGGGCTCTAAAGTAATCTTTGTCATGTTCTTATTATTTTTAAAGATATCTTCAAAATAGCAATCTTCTATCGTATCGCTGATGAGCGCTAATTCTTTCAATCCCGTTACATTTGCCAAGCAATGTACATCGACTACTTCTCCAAACAGCGCGAAAGATTCAAGTTTTGGAAATATGACATTCAATTTGAAATTTTTTTGCTTGCTTTCTCCTTCGAGTTCAAACTTTTTCACTTCTGGAAAAATAATGCCATTTTCTCCATCTGATATATCTTCCCATCCCTCATAATCGCCAGTTCTAATTCGCAGCTCTTCTAAATTTCTCGCACAACTTTTAATGTGATTGATAATATTCGTGTGCATTTCCTTTTTTCGTAAATTGTCTCTTTCATCGTCTCCTTCATCGTCACTTTCATCGTCTCGTTCATCGTCTTGTTCATCGTCTCGCTCAACAAGTCTGTCATCAAATTCAATTTTCTTCACTTGGTCACCGAATCTATTGAAAAATGCGATAAGCTCTGAATACACGCCGAATCTGAAGACTAAGTCGCCAAGTCGATAATATTCATGGGTTCCACCATCGAACTCATTTGGTTTAATAAGAATTATGTAATCTTGTAATATTGTGCTCATTACAGGGCCAGTAAGAAGTGTTATCGGGAAAATTAGATCTTCTTCTCTGATATCAATGGTTTGTGCATCTTGTGCCCGTCTCGATGAGTCTCCACCCTCAGCACTCTCAGTACGCTTAGTAACTTTACATTGGATTATCTGATTTTGAGAACAAAAATGTTTTCATTCTGAAGCAAAAAATACCAATAAGTTACTCACAATTCCTTCGAATATAATTAGGACCACAGCCAAACCGTAGATGAAACCCATTTTTTCACTTCTAATTCTTTATTATGAAACCTTTAACTAACTAACGATTTAAATTTCAAATTGAAAAAGCAACTGATGTTCCTATAGATCTATGCATTACCTTTTATATATTTCAGTTGCTATACTTCTATCAAAAGTACTTTTTTGAATTCGAAATTTTCATTTGTTCCTGTTCGAAATGATTGATAAATGAAATAACAAATGAATAATAATAACACTGTGCTCGAATTGGAAGCTTTCTTTTCGCATCAAGTGGGGCACCCAGGTGATAAACCTAATTCGAATACGATGAATCCAATTGTGTCAGACGTTTCGATAGTTTAGCTCTTGTTTTCAAAATATTTTAATTTCAAAATTTCGGCGAAAAAACTCTGCATATTTCCAGATTTAGAGACTCTTCAGATATGTCGATTTTGTATACATTTTTTGAATTCGGATTCAGCGTACTCAAACTAGGTTTATCACCCGGGTGCCCCGTTTGACGGATTTTGCAACTAGCACAGTGTAATCAACGATAATGATCTACATCATTATTTTGTATTCAGAAATTTGTGCCTTGTATTTTGAAGGATTCGCACTTTGAAAGAAAAAATGTTTTTGAGTTTCAGTTTGATGAAGCTCGAAGAATGGAATGTATGAACCAGACAGTATATTAAATCGATTTCTTAGTAACAGGCAAGTGTATCATATAATTCAAACAAACTAAGCCCATGAAGCGTAGCCCATTGTGAATACATAAACTTGTTCAAACAAAGTACAATTTGTTAGCTAGCGTTTATTATTTTCCTACGTATGAATTCAGGCAAAAAAAAACTACAGGAAGTTGGCAATTCACAGCTTATGAAAATAGGAGAATTTGATTGCGAAATTTATCTAAGAAGGCCTACTACATTCAATGATATATATGCATTTTTTGCACGTAAATACAGGATTTTTTAAACATACTGAAACGTTGGAACTAGTTTATTTATTCTCAATGAGGCAGAGTTTGGCGAAATACGCCAAAATTATATAATTCACTTGCCTGTTACCAAGAGATTGATTTAGTATACTGTCTGGCTCACACATTCCATTCTTCGAACTTTATCAAAATGAAGCTCAAGAACGATTCTTTTTTCGATGCGCGAATTCTACAAAATAATGATGGAGATTATTATAGTTGACTATTATTATTATTATTATTATGATTCAATACATATGTATATAAGTTAATGACAAATAAATTTCGAGTATAATATGACCGCTTTAAATAACAAAAATCGAATGTCCATTGAAATGCCCATTTTTTGTTCTTATTCGTACTCTGGCATTTCTGGGAATAAGATTTGTGATCGAGTAACATTTTCGAATGTTAGCTGGTCCATTGGCATATCAGACAATACAAAACAACTTAATTTTGGCTTACCTTCATTAAGTGTGACTAATAGATACATATATTAGAGAAATGCATGACCTCTTGGTGGACAGTGTGCTTTGATGCGAATCGTGAGTTCAATATTTAAGGGAAAAAAAATTGCCATTAACTGTGTCTCTCTCAGAAGATGCTACCCGTATAAATGGAAGACTGCAGTATGATCCAGTGCTAAACGAAATTATTGGTTTTGTATTACCGATTGATGACGAAACTGGTATGCCAGTATCGCATTCTTTCCCTGCAAGGAATTGTGAGGAGATTATAAAACAATTTTCCGTGTTGAATTCAGTTGCACAATATGTAAATGAAATAATGGCGCAGCCAATTGCAAATATTTTCAATGCAGGGTTATGCAAAAAACAAATTTGAATTGAATTTAAAAGTTGTTAAAGATACCAAGGACAGAAAGTGTAAGTTTTCTTCGTGAAAACAGTCAAATACCCTAAAAGTTCATAAGTATCTTCTGAATCTCAAGTATAATTTGTCCAACTATCACTATAACTCGAAAGTATCGCTTGAAGTATGATTTCGAAAAAAACTATTTTTTACAAATAATTTACATAAAGTCCTAAACCAACAACACCTCGAAATGTTTTTTCTCTGTTTCATAATGTTTGTGAGTGAAAAAAATACTTTTGGAGATGCCGTCGACAATATTGGGGTGTACGTCTATCTGTCTGTCGGTGCGATAACTTTTGAAGAGAGCATTATAATCGAACGCAAAATGAACCAGATGATAGCCCGAGTCATATCGACGAAATGATTAAAATTTGGGAGCATGAGACCCAATAAATTTTTTTGATGGCCATCAAAGTTTTCTCAGCCACAAAGAAGAAAAAACATTTTGGGAGTTTTGGACTGATTCCTATAGAACGATTTTTCTACATTTTGTACGAAAGAGAATAAAATCACGTAGTCTGCTGCATTTAAAAAACCCAATAGCAGTCCAACGACGAATAACGAACATGAAGTTTACTTTATCGATCACCGTTTGCATTACTTCGAGTGTTCTTCCATGATGAATTTCTTGAAAATTATTATGCATCAACATTATGTCTGTGCATACTATTTTTGGTTTGGTCAGCTTTTTTTTACGTCTGTGTCCACCCTTTGGACATGTTTTTGACCAACTTCTAGTGGTCGGATCGAGTTGAAACTCCGGATCTATATGTTTCAGATGAATCTCTATCGATTTTCGTTGAGAAAAAAAATTCGAATTTTTTTCCAAAAAAATTTTTTTTTCACCATTGGAAATTTTTCGATCTTTCTTTTTTTGCGTCAATCGACCGGAAATGGTCTGAAACGCTTAGAAACTCGATGATTACTTCTGCTCAATGATTACTTTTGAAAGTTTCACATGAATATTGTTGAAATGACAAAATATTAATTTAATTTTCAATAAGAGTTTGATACAACCAACGGTGCATCCTCGTAAATTCGGTACGATCGAATTCTGTACATATTTGTCTTTGTTATCCATTTAAACCAGGATCTTAGTTCAATTTGCAGTTTGCAGAGGATGTGCAATGTGCATTCCGCAAAAAAAAAAAATATTCGTAATAAAGTCGTCCAACTTTCACCTTTTGCTTCACTTAAACTTTAAAATGCTGAATCACTTTCACGCTATTTATTTTTAGAAATAAGAAAAAATATAGAAAGATCCTCCACAAGTCAGTGTACTTTTAGCCAGTTGAACGAATTTTCCAGTTTCAAATTTCATATTTTTGTTATGGCATTTTGTAATTTGCCAATCGTTTCTGCTTTCTGGTAAAAACCAAAACATATGGGAAAGTCTGCCGAAGCACAGTTTCGAAAAAGCAGATGCCGATTCTTGACAGAAATGTATTAAGGCTTTCGGAGGCAAATGAGTCAAAGTGTTCAGTGTTCATCGAATTATTTGAAAGTTAAAAAAAAAATTGATTTAAATCTTGAATGAATTCATTCAGATTCAACGAAAAAATATCTTATGAAAGCAAAGACAAAGATGCCAATGATGCTGAATTTTTAACTCTTGAGAAACAATTGAGAATTTTGTTAGTTTAGATAAATATGAATTTTATTCAATTTTTTATTGATTGGACGCTTTCTACAAATGATTTAAAGAGATCAACAATGGAAGAATGCAATCGAAAGTCTAACAAAAGACAAGAAATGCCAACGGGAAAAAATATGTGGACCCCACATACTCACTCCTCACCGACTCAGTGATGACGTTATGCATATTTTACACAGTATATTCTTTGCAGTTCTATCGATTCTATAATCTCTATTTTTCTATTTTGCGTTCTTTGCGTTTCTATCAATTCTTTTCTCTTTATGTTTTTGTTTTTCGGCCATGCGCCTCCAACACACGCTGTACACACGAAAAAAGTATCAATAATTCATCAAAAAATACATTTCATCCATTCAATTCTCATCTCATATTTTTTTTTTCGAAAAATTATATTTGTAAAAACCTTGTTAATGACAATTATCATCTTACGGAACGGAGCAAAACAACAAAGCAACCTGTCATGAGTCATCAGCTTCAAAATCATTCGGCTAAAAATTGATATGTTTTTTCGGCTGTCTATTCACCAATCAAAAACAACAGCTACCGAAATTTGTAATTCAAATCTATTTTCGATGGCAGCTGTAATAATATAACACATATTCATCGTATCAAATGTGAATATACGTGTGAAGGGAATATCACAATATTCACTATTCACCAATCAAAAACAACAGCTACCGAAATTTGTAATTCAAATCTATTTTCGATGGCAGCTGTAATAATATAACACATATTCATCGTATCAAATGTGAATATACGTGTGAAGGGAATATCACAATATTCACTTATCATTTTGTTCGTTTTTAACTCCAGAACAAGTGACGAGATTGACTGTTTTGAAAATTAATAAATTTCAGTCGATAGAAATTATCTTCCATAGTCAAATTTGGCATACATATTCGGCTACTAGGATCAGCCCCTAAATCTAATTGGCATCCACTGAATAAATTTGAATCGCTTAATTGTATGAGTTGCTTCAACCTGACCTAAATAATTCAATCACATTTATGACTTGTTTGCTCTTCATAATATTAGCAATAAATAAACTTTTGTATTTCGAGCAATTTTCAACCTCCTTTCTTCCAATGATCATCTAATGCATTATTCCTTTGAATTTCAAAAAGGCTTTTGAGAATTAATTATTAAAGCCAAATGTTCTTTACTCAAGCATATCAGTAAACAAAGGAGTCGCATGCGACAACCGTACAGCCCTCTTATTCCGGTTATATTCATATGTTATAATTGTATCAGACCTAACTCGGTATGGGTAGCGTCTTATACTTTATAATATGGATCATTCGAAAGGTTGAGAGAAAAACGCCATATTCACTTGTTTTGTCCTAGACCCAAATTTTTGTTTTCCAAAATTATCTCCTCAATCATACGTCTCATAATATCACACATCAAGCCCTACTACCGAATTTAAGATGACACTGTTTTTTAATTCGGATCGATTTGTACAATCGAATGTTTAATAACAGTTGGAGTTTGATACGACCTGTGATGTATATTTTTGACTTCGGTACCATTGAATTCTGCTTTAGTTTGTTCTGTATGCATTCGGTACGAAGAAAAAGGAAATTGAGTCTTTTCATTATACTTTATATTATTTTATTACTTGAAGAACTTTGCGTTGTTCTTTGAAAATTGCTGAAGTATGAACAATAAACATGATTTTTTATTTGTCAAAACTGATGGCATTTAAAAATGAATGCATTCCTTTTGAGATCGATTGATGCATGCAAAAACAATGCGATAACCATTGGAAAATTATTTTTCAAATCGAACCAGGCATAAAAGTCATTAAATCTCGAACTTGATTGACTGAATCCATTCAAACGTATGATTATTATTATTTTCATGATCATAACTGTTAAATGTTCATCGAACGATTGGCCACGTTTTAAGCACGCACTGTAACATTACAAAATCAAAAAAAAAAACAAGAATTATGAATCAAATAATAACTATTCACGATTTGACTTTGTGTCTGTTAAAGATGAAAATCGTATTTCAATTCATTGTTTGAACGTTTAGTGGCTGAAAACAATTGCAACAATAAATTCTCGCGTTTCCATTCGTTTTCAATGGCATCCAACGACAATGAAATTACTTTGCGGCAGATTGAATAACTAGTCATTTTCATTTCCAATTTATCAAAGCTGAGAGATGCATGCTAAACACTAAACACAAAATACAGAATGGGTAACACTTTTAGTGTACACGAAGTAGGTCAAAGTAGAACATCAACGAATGGTATGGATGCTAAAACAGAAGAATTTGATTTGTCCATAAATTTTTAAATTCTTTCAAATAACAGACATATGAATAAAATGAAACATTTTATTATGTTACAATTCAAAAAGAATTATGGTCGGTCGACATTTAATTTTCGGCTTTATTCAACATTACGGTCCGTGTATTTGATGTATAAAATGATCTTTTTTGTTTTTTTTTTCTCATCTTCAGCTCAAGATTTATGCTTATCGAAACAAGAGATTCATTCCAATATTAAAAAATGTAATTTGTCTGTAAGCTCAAAATCACAAACAAATACAACAATGAAATCTAAGTCAAATATTTTTCGCTTTGATTAAACATCATCAGAATAATCTATTGATATTTAATGCGGTCAAAATTATCAAAACACGTTCGATTAGATTTAGTCATTCGTTTAATTAATTATTATTATTTAATGATAACACCTTCCACGCCAGCCGATTCGAATTATTTTGTTCCATTTCTTTCGTATCCATGATCGTATTAAAGTCAGCAGATTTTGATCAATAGTTCTGAATTGATTAATAATAACAAATAATGTGTGGCATCGAAAGTGAAATGGGAATGAGTGTTACAGTGAGACGAATTTCTCTTCGAGATATTCGGCAGCTGATAAACATTCGGCGATGATGTTGTTGAGTAACAGTGATTTTCAGAAATTATTTTGCTCATAAAACAGTAGTCATACTTTGGCTACCATTAATAGATGGCAAAATGAGCGGAGTGTTGATAGATGATACATGTATAATAATTGTATAATGGATATTTATTGCATTCTTCAGAATTTGAAATAAACACACTCATATTATCATCAGACAATGGGGAAAATTGCATCAAGAATAGCCCAAAATTTAAACGAGCACTTGAAGCACATTGTAACGGGATACATTTTTCATGGTATATTTGTTGTTACTGATATGATTACTCGAAATAATTATCGTTATTGATTGCCTTTTTTTTTCTCATTCGCCGGTACTCCGTAGGCGATTAACGAATGCAGTAGACATACTACAATACATAGCACATAATTCACAAAATCCTCCAAACGAAAACTATGGAATGAATCCAAATTGAAGATAATTAACGAGTTCATATGGCGGAACTGTGTATGAGAGTATCTGTGTGTGTATTTGTATTCAGATGAACAAATTAAAATTGGAAAAAGAACGCCAATATGTTTGAATCAGTGAAAATTCGAAAGAACAATCCAAGTTCAATGATTTACTGCAAAGATGGGCCACTGGAACGGATCATTTTCAATATAATCACCGATCAACTTATCGGGCGGTTCTTTTGTTTATATCTTTCTTTCGTTTTTGTTCGATGAGTTGTAATCAATTCATCGTTTGAATTTGATTTAGTCATTTCGATTGAATTCATTTCGGCCAAAAACATAATTTGATGATTCATGATTATTCACAATTTACAATTATTCATCGCTCAATACAAAGCATGAATCATAAATGGCTCTTTGGGATTCAATGATAAAATGTTTGTTTCTTTTTATGTGTTTTTCGTGGGGCGTATGTGTCACGTCAGCTGTTCGAACAAAATGAAAATTTGGCCAATAATTGGTCAGTTCTGAAAGAATACTAATGATAATAAAAAATCAGGTCATTTTTAGATCAATCTGATATTCGATACATGATTATTCACAATTTACAATTATTCATCGCTCAATACAAAGCATGAATCATAAATGGCTCTTTGGGATTCAATGATAAAATGTTTGTTTCTTTTTATGTGTTTTTCGTGGGGCGTATGTGTCACGTCAGCTGTTCGAACAAAATGAAAATTTGGCCAATAATTGGTCAGTTCTGAAAGAATACTAATGATAATAAAAAATCAGGTCATTTTTAGATCAATCTGATATTCGATACATAATACGTGTTACATGGAAATTGGGAAAATGTTAACAATGTTAACCATTTAGATAAATAACCCAAAGATAAATCAAATTGTAAATATTCTTCGAATTGGAATCGTTTCGGGCTGACGTTTGGCTGAATATATATATATCTCAAATGAATCGCCGAACTGTTTGCGATAACAATCAAATTATTGTGTTAAAAAAATAATATTTTTGTTGACAGAAATAGGAATTAAATGAGCCACTGAATTCGTTCATCAAACATTGTGCATACGCAAAATCATGAAAAACATAAGATTCATCAGTTTGTAAACAAGACCGGTGCAAGTGCAGCATATTTCTTTCTCATTCATTATGATTTTGCACGAAAATGAGAAACGATTCAAAAAATCAGCAGAAAGCAGATGATTGTTAAGAGTGACTGGTGCAATCGTTTCAACAGATTATGATTGTAAAAGGCCGGAAATAAAAGTTTCAAACATAAAAATGTTCACATCGAATGATTTTATTATTATATTTTTATTATGGACGATGCGACATTCCGGTTTTCGACTTTCAATATTGACGTGGATAAATGATTTCACTTTGTTTATTTACAATTTTGCAAAGCAACAATCAGATGGTTAGTTTTTTGTGTGCCTGTCTGTGTGTATGATTCACAATGTGTATTCGATTCGAAATTTACAGTTGATGGATTGTCATAACATTGAATTTCATAGAAAAACCAAAGCAAGAATTCAATCGGAAGATTGAAACAATGAAATTGCGTTGTTTTTTAATCGAAAAATTACAAACATTTTTCATAATATTCAAAGTTATAGCACGCGTTTTGATTTCGAAAATTACAAAATTGAAAACGAAATGCTCGCTTGTTGGTTGCATTTCAAATGATTATTCGAAGCGCAAAAGAATTTGAATAATAAAAGAAAACATGTGTAAAAGCAGGCTAAAGATTCATGGGTGCAAAACAGTTTTTGTGGCCTTACGCAATCTCATTATTCAATGTATGGAATTGAATCTTGAATTATAAATTTAATTTCATATCACGTCATTTGTGTGAGGCTCTTCATTGTTCATAATGTTGTGGAATTATTACAAACCATGTAACGGTGAACATCGCATATGATAATTTTGATTTTTTTTTTTCAGTCTACGCACTTTGTGAACCGGCAATCAGTCAATGGCAGAAATTTGATGCGATCATCATTAAGAATTTGTTTTCATTTTCGATTTCGCTTGTTACCTTTGTTTGTCGGATCTACGATGCTTGCAAACTTAGCAAATGTTTCAAACTGCATATTAAACATTTTTATTTGATTATGATTTCGCATGCAAATAAGATAAAAAGACTGAATTCAAACGGTACATTTGAGCCATCACTATTTGATGCATACAATTTTCAATTCAACTACCGGCAGTGCCTAATGATTGATGTTCAATTTGTGTTTTGTTTTTTTTTCTTCTTCTCTATTTGTTGTCTTCTAATTGAAAAGCTAAAGATGGATGGATGGATGTTCAAGTGATTCGCTTTCGATGCAAAAATCACAAGTGATGACGATGAAATGAAGAACCCATCAGTTTGACGGCTTTGTTGAATCGTTAGTAATATGAAACCGAACCCAACCATTTCGCAAGTGAAAATTGCGTTCGCTTGAACAAAAGTTGCAACATTTGACAAAACAATAGAATCTCGGAAAATTATGAATTGATTGAAAATGAAACAAAAACGAACGTCTTGGGAACAATTATCTGCTTGTGAAAAGTAAAAACAAAAATATGCAATTCTTT
>GL501585.1:188457-204474 GCA_000149185.1 Mayetiola destructor
AAAACCTGGTATGCCTATACTAAACATGTATTGTGTTTGTATTGAATCCCATTTTTCTGTTGTTAAAAATAACAAATTGGATTGTGTTCGAAAAAAAATATCGTTTCTTGATATGGAAAGTGACCCGATAAGATAACCGAATCAAAACTCATAGAATAAGATTGTTTTGCACGCATAAATTGCATTTCATATAATGAATTTTCGAAAATCGAGCTTGAAAATAAAAATAATAATAATATTGTACTTTTCGTTGACTGCAGTTTACATGTAACCTTCGAAATATGGTTTATCATACACTGGGATTACAGCGAATTTTTAGGCGAATGGCGATATCGTTCTTACAACAGAAACTTATAAGCGGCGTTCGCACAAAAATTTCTTTTTCGACAATAAAGCTAAATTTTTGGAAACCGATCTATTTTAACCTGGTGCTGGTTTGTTTGCGCATAAAATGTCACACTAATATTTTTTATATTGTCTGTATTGATAGCAGCAGCTGTGTTGAGCAACAACATTATTTATGGTCCACAGTCGAGTAAATATCTGGAGCAGACGCCACGAATCATACACACAGATAAATCATACGGACAACGAGAGTCGAATAGCAATGAAGAAATATATACCGCTGAATAATGGTAGATGGTAAATCATATTGCTCAATAAATTCTATTGTTCACAGCAAAACCATTTAAATGACTGAATAAAGCCAATTTGGATATCCATAAATTTGCCATCTCCATTGGAGGTTTTTCGATTTTCATGTACTTTTCCATAGCTATTATTTCAGTTTCGATCTTGTTTTTTTTTCTCTCAAGTGAATGAGACTTGAAGTATTTGGTATTAGTATTGTATCATAGCTCCTAAAGAGTAACGTTGATCAAATTGAATATTCAAAATTCAAATTCATATTTATAAAATGATATGATTTGAATACAGCGGCAGGCTTTAGTCGCTAATATAAGATGAATATAAAATTTTAATAAAATCGTTGTCGGTGAATTCGATGAACCGAATTAAATCGTTTAATCATTATTGTTGAAATAAGAAGTGTGCTCACTCCTCACAAAACCTGACATGCCAAATGCATGTCATCGTTAAATTATCATTAGTATATTATTATATGTCACTGGTTGTCGTCATTGGTTGTTTAATCTTTCATTCGGAGCTTACAAGAGATGTTCATGTTCAATTCCATTGTATTTGAGATTATACGATGTGAAATGTAAACAACCGCTTTGAATGCTTATTAAATTCCAATTCGGAAGGCGCCAAATTTGTGTATGACGTGTAATCCAATCAGCTGGTTACCTTATTACGAACGGTTTTCAAATTTAATCGTTACAAATATGGAAAACTTTAAGAAAATATGCAATTCACGATTCGGCGGGAGAAGAGATGAGAAAAGCATTGGTTTTGTTTATGTTGTTCTTACTATTCTGAAATGCCTTATATTGCGATATAAAATATGACGCAATTCTGCATCAACCGCGAAAAAAATTTTCTAATTTTCATTTTGGAACAATTAAAATTGGCCCAAAAAACGTGAACCTCTCATCCAAACATTTATCAATTTTTATGCTTTTTCGGTCTCGGTTTTATACACACATTGAACATGGCCGACTCCTAAAAAATTCCAAATTAAAAACCGACGATTCCTAAAAAATATTAACAAAATGACCGTTAATTTCAAACAACTTTCTAACGTGAAACATGGAACATAAAGGAACACAACACTGTAAACATTTATGTATTCGAAATTAATTATTGTTATTATTGTTACTATGTTTCGGTGCATGTGGTATTCCAAATTTCATATTTATATGGTTCATGATGCCGTTAGCACATCATTTACCATTTTTCGAAAAAGAAGGCCTGATCATTAGTTCTATGCCATGAGTTCGAAGAGAGTGCCTCAATAAAAATGTCATCAAGGTGTTGAAACATTGCGTCTAAGCAGAATCTTATGGATCGAAAGTGATCCTGATATACATTCTAAAGCGAATAGATTTCAATGCGACTTGTTGATTTAAGCAAAAATACTCATCTCCAGTGCGTCGGAAAGACGTTTTATTAGTCATCACTCTTCACGAAATTCAATTAGTATAAATGTACAACGTGCACGTTTTATGTACAATGTATATAGCAAATACGTAATTCATCGACATCAAACATACGCCATAATCCGCGTCGCAAACAACTAACCAAAACATAACAATTCGTAAATGGAGCAAAGAACTTCCGTTTCAAACAGATTTCGGTGCTCAATGTTCAAACGGTAAATGAAACATCGAATTTATCCAAATCTATGTTCGTATAATGATTTTAAAATCAAATTGTTGTGTGTGTGCGGTATGGGAGCAACGATTGCTCAGAATTATTTTCATTCCATTCGATGTTCGTTACGCTTTGTCGTTTCACAGATACCATCAATATCACGGATCAACATTCGTTTTCGACATTCTAAAATCCAAAGTTCATTTGACTTAGCTAAATATGATCTCTAGAAATTGCTAATGTTATGCGTCAGTCTTATTTTTTTCTCTATTTGGTATTGGAAACAAGTTTCGATATATTATTCATAAGCAGATTGAATGTTTGTCCTCGTGCGGCAATGATTCATACATTGGCGAAGAGAAGAAATGAGCATTTCGCACCTTCAATTTTGGTTTTGTTTTGTCTTTGCCAAATAAGTTCTGGCCGAATAGCGTCATTTGCAAACATAAGCGCTTATTAATGGTCAATGTGTAGGTTGATTCGAAATCAAATCTATATACAGAGACTAAAGACTGACCTTATAAAGCTGAAGAATGATTTTAATTTTTTTCAAATAAGTTCTTTTTGGGCATATTTGCCATTTGAGATGATAACCATTTCGCTGAATCCACCTACTTGCTTTTAAATCTACATCTATTCATGTGTCACCATCCAAATATTTACACCAGGAAATGTGTAAGAAACTGATCAATAGAAATTATAATCAAAAATACAAGAATTGTGTTTGGAAAAAATTGTTTTGTTTGACTGACAAACATTGAATTCAGATTTGTTTTCTTCTGGATTTAATTGAAATTTTTTAAAATGAAAATCATTCATTTTAGCCGATTTTCAAAGATTATCGTGATCCAAAAATTCGTGAATAAAATTGATCAAAAACACTTTCGATTCGGTTAAATAATAATAATTAATTAATCGCATTTTTCCACATATTCAGTGTTCGGACGCATGTAAGTTTAGTAGCCATATGATTACTGCGATTGATCACTAACCGGTCATCTTATCGACAACATTCAATTTTAACGAATTTTTGGAAATGTTTCGTCGGAATAACTGCAAAAAATCGTCATTTTTTGTACCATGTTTCGAATGCAGCATCTTTGAAGTCGGAACAGATATTTTTTGTTAATAAAATTTCATGTGATTTTGAAATTGTTACATAAAACAATGGGATAAAATACACAAAAATGAAAAATGGTTAGTGCAAGAAATAAAAAAGAGACCTTGATGCTAAAAATCGTTACAATTGTTTGTTTGTTTTCGTTTTTGTGGTCGATCAAATTTTTGAAGATTTTAATTTGAATGTCAATGAAGTGAAACGATTGCACCATGCATATAAAACGGCACGCTTCACGTTTTTTAATTGCTCATCTAAATGAGTTTCAATTTCATTTTATGCAGAAACTAACGAATGCGAAAACTAATGAATAATTTGCATAATGACTAATAACATTGTGTGAATGATATGATCATAGATCAATGATCAGGCTTTCTATTGAAACCACTGAAACGTTTAATTTCCAAATTGTTGTTGTTAACATCTTGATCATCTCTATAGATTTAAAGAAAAATTCCGTTTGTTCATCAAACAAAATATGGTAGCGAACAACAAATCAGAACAAAGCAGACTATTGCATGTCATAATGGAGTTAGAAATTGATACAAAGCATTTACCCCTTTTCGGTAGCCAAATTTAGTAATTTCAATTCGAATTTCAGGTAAATAAACACAGCCTTCACTTTGAGCATTTGATGCCTTTACATTAAGTCTTCATTTAATATAAAAACGGCTGATTGTCTCCATTAAGCATCCTGCTCTTTCGCTCTTGTGATTTTGGTGATGGTGATGATCAGAGTTAATGAAAAACTATTTTCATTTTAAGTATTAGGAAATCAATGATCTTTTCACTATTCATCACATATCCACAAAAAAATCTTCTTCGATGATTGATATTTAAAAAATAGTAATTGTTATTAAGCAGATTTGAAATCACTCTCACGGAATATTTATTTCGTTGGGCGAATTTTCAGTAATTGTTTCGCCCCAAGCTGAAGTAGTCATTATAATGATTTCGATATACTATATGAATTAGTCGTGAGAACGAAATGTACCATTATTTCAATGGTCAAAGCTAAAGCTTTCGTTTTTGTGTTCGTATGATTTTGAGTATGAAGGGTTCATTTGAATGGCCAAAAGAAAAAACTAAATAAATTGATTTGGCTGGTGACTCGACTTTATAAAGAAAACTTTGAAGATCGCACAAAACGCAGAGAGCGTTTTAAAGTTCACTCGAACCGGAACGAAAACAAATAGCAGTATCTAACTTTAGATACCGAAAAACATAATGTTTTGATGTTTAATGTTCAACGTATTTTAGTGAAATGACCTGGAATCATGCCCAATGGCCAGCACTAACAAATATAACAATAGAATATCACTACTACAGAAGACCCTGACGGTCCGTATCCAATTGTGTGCTCTGTCGTGGCCAAAATCGATTAAAATAATCGCAAAAAGTAATCTTGAACCATTTATTGTATGTTTTGACAAAAGTCAAAGCCGTTTGAGCTGAATTTTACGATGAGTACCGAGCACACAATGTTCAATCAATGTTTTATTTATGCATGATTTCATTTCGGAAGCATTGATTTTTATTTATTGGACATTTTATAAACTCTTTAGCAATAATTTAGTTGAAACTCACTCATACAAATTCGTTACAAAGATTTTGGAAAATCGGTTGAGCTCAACCCTAATATAATAAAAATACCGAAACAAATGTCTGAGTCTGTAGCTTCAAGCCCGAACAATGTCGAATTTATCTACTCATTCGAAATAATATACATATCACCATTTGGCTGGAACGGAGTTTTTACAACTGCATTCATTTTCCGAATAAAATTATTGTTTTTTTAACTCAAATTCTATAAGCCGTTTTCTTTTTTTTAAACATCTACAATCTCTCTTAGATATCAATGTCTTCTAATTACCCATGAAAAATTTCATATTTTTCTATCTATGAATCGAAGAAAGTTGAAATAGATCAATCAGCTGTTGGCAGCTAAATAACTGATAAAATCTCACATAGAGGAGAATTATTGAACGCCAATCTAATATCAAATTATGCACTTTCACCATATCTCATGTATATGTGTCTAATAATTAAATAATGAAACCACAAATATTTATAGTTGCCAAATTCCAAACATTGGTGAGGATGAAATTTTTCTGTTACTTCCCGATGAAAGATATAATTCATTATATAAAAGCTAAAATGAAAAAAAAACTCTTCTGAGTAGCATTTCTCTTAATTGTTTTTTCGTTTGCTTGATAAAATCATGAACGTTTCACAAGCGATAACTGTCGGAGGAGTCCAATATGGAAAAAAAACTACAGCAAAAGTTTCAATTAAATAAAAAAAAAATTGTAAAAGATTTTATCCAGATGACCATTATTATCATCATTATTCAACCAAGATCGCACAATCTTGAAGCAAAATAGTTTTGCTAATCATGTAGTTGATGAGATGAAACGATATGAAATTATTATGAGACCATCCTTTTCGCTGAAATCATCGCTGAAAATTAATCGAAAATCGATAAAATTAATAATTAATGAGTTTATGAGCACGAGAAGCGTCATTCGAATGTATCAGTCTGGTGGCCATTCATGAAGCTAATTGGAATGCGACTTTTTTCAACGTTCATACGTAATATAATGACAGCTACCGAAAACCTGTCAATGGACAATTTGGTATTTGGATTTCGCGACATTTATTTGTTTAACTTTCATTTTATTTCTTATTTAAATGTAGCCATTGAAAACCTCGATTCCGAATAACAAATAACAATTCAAATGTGATAAAAATTCAATTTCGCAAAAAGTTCGAAATGATGGACCATCATTGGATCATAACGATGTCTCTTTTGAAAGACTAAAAAATGTTCTCATTGTTCGTGTGCTCATAGTCCGTGTTTAACGCTTATCCGTTGATTGAAAGAATTTTGCCCGCAAACAATATCATCTACGTATAGTTACACTCAAGATTTCATCGATTCCAAATATAGCAAACCAGAATGGTGCACTATTATTATGCATGGAAATTATGTTGAAATTTATTTCATTTCCGTTTCATTTGTGGTTTTCATGTTGTACATATAACATTTTTATCGCAGTGCATTATTATTTATTTATAAGCCCGTTGTCCGTGTGCTATGCAAACGAACCACTTTAATATTATGTTACATGTTCCTGCAAGTTGTTTGATAGTTCTTGTTTGATTTGATGATTGATCTGATGGATAAATTATTTACGTATTCATTCGACACACAGTACATTGAACACGGTTCTCCGAACAATAATCGAACGATCGATTTGGAACTTTGTTTTCGATACTCGAATACATAGACAGGCTCATTCGCATAAAAACCATATTGCAAAGTAATTGCGTATATTGATTTGGTGTAATACAAAAATTGAAATAAAATCAAAGATTAGATCAATCTTTGAGTTTTATTATGAAAAGAGGAAAACATATATTGAATTTTGGGAGCGAGTGTCTTTCCAAATGTTGTAATAGTTATATAGCTTATTTTTGAAATTCATCTGGTGGCCATAGCGGTATTATATAATATTCATTGTTGAAATGAATAAGAGCAAACTATAAAAGTAATTGGTGGTTAAATGTCAAACGTAAAACGATTTGAAAACCAATGTTATTCTCTTCATGGGCTGCAAATGATTGCATTGTGTCCACGGAACGAAGAACGAAATGAAATTGCATCAACATGATAGCATAGCATGTGCTCGATAGCCGTTACCAATAATAACCATTTTCATAATATCGTTATTATTGTTATTAAAATATTATAATATGTATCGTGTCCGTGTGTTGTTCGTTGAAATAAAACTGTGTATGGCTTTACTCATTTTTAGATTCAAGCGATCAATAAGTGTTCATTGCTTGCGTGTTGCATCCATTCGAGGCGCTGAACTGATTATTATATTGCATGTAGGCCTAATCAAATGTCGGCACTCCGCCAATGTTTTTCTTTTCTTTTGTCAATAATTCTTTTCGAGAAACAATGGAATTTATGCTTTATTCATGGTTTATTGCATATTGGCTCTCTGGGCACATTGAAGCATGTGCTTATATTTATCAATTTTACAATTGTTACAACTCACATCGGATGTTTCATAGTGTTTTCATCGTTGATAAAGAATAATAATGGTTAATGGTTTCGCTTTTTTTTTCTACTAACAAGATGACATGAATGATACTCTACGTATACATTAAGCTTCAAACTCCTGTGATCGAGAAAAAAACTCATTTCCAATTAGCAACGAATTTCCAAAGATATTTTTTAATTAATTTTTTTTGTGTGTTGATCGAGACTGTTGACGATTTGATGTGCCCTGTCAAGAACGTATATCATTGCAAATCATTGCCCCTTCCATTACTTTATCCTATTCACTTAAGTATCTTGAAGACAGAACAATCAAAAAGGGACAAAACACCAACCAACGAATGAAAGGAACATACAATAGATATACACTTTTCAGACTCTGCATAAGAGTTTTTATGTTGATTGGTTCGAATAAATAAGTGTTGCTTGAAGGTCAATGAATTTTGGAGGGAGAATTATATGTGTGATTCAGATTTATTTTATTACTGGAGATGTGATTCCCTTCGGATTGTTCAATTTGCACGTAATTGTTTTTTTTTTGCGTTTTCTGACCTCACGCGATGGAATCGGCAGAAAGACTAGATCTCTTTTAGAAATTCACTACATTATGTATTACGATTTGTTATAATAATAGTAGGTGAACGCGTGCCAAATGACCATTAATAAATTACAACGCTCACTGTCTCATTCCTCGATTGAGTCGGTCGCTTTGAACGTGCATAATATGTCACTCAGTATTGACGTAACTAAAAATCCGTTTCAGAATAGCCATGTTTCATGTTTTATGCCTTAACCATCATATTTCAGACCTACGACAAACTGAATGCTATTCACAGGTGTTTGTGAATACGGATTTTGAACATAAAATGTTAAAAATGATCGGGAATGACTAGAGGACGATTTCATGAAATGAAATTTCCACACTGTTTGGTTTAAAAGTAAATTTACTATTCGTCTCAGCAAAACTAGCAAGACTCTGCACTCTCAGCAAAACTAGCAAGACTTGTGCCAATAGTACGCAGGTTAATTGACAAAATTCAATGAACTATTGACAAAGTTCAATAGAATTTTTTGACATTATCATTATTTCTAGTAGCCACTGCTAATAGCTCGAAGTTTTACTGTCATATGTCAATGAAATAATTCTGTCATTTTTTAGAGTGTGCTCTTTCTAATAAGACAGATCTCTTTTTTGCATTTGAATTCGCTCAGAAAATGTTAATTAATTAAATTGTGATCGTTTGTTTTCGGTACCAGCCAAAAATCCCGTAATTTTACAAATTTCCAAATATCATTTGTGGTTGGTATTGTTTAATTTGACATAGATGACTAATTTCAAGTCGAGTGTATCACTGTTAAATTGCTGAATACGTTAATTTCATCACACGTCAGAAAATTAAATTTTTCGCAATAGATTTCATTGCAAATCCAGTTAAGCGTAACCACAGCCAGAATGAATGTGTTCGTTCGCACAGAAGATACGACTTTAAATTGTCTTACCCAAGCCAATTTCTTACGTTCCAAAATGATACACAAATCTGTGTATAAAGGCATTGGCCCGACTGTATGCCGGAGTGTATGCGGTAGACCATCTCGCATATGGTACACACATTTGACGGATTCTCCGAAAAGTTAAGAAGAGAAATGCGTTATTGAAATTCTTTATTTTTCAAGGTTTGAAAATTTTTTGAAATTCATCACTTAGTTCGTCAAGTCGTTTTTAAGTGTCTCCTACAATAATAATCAATAAAATATAAATAAAAGACAATTTGAAAGGCAGCTTGTTTACATTCTGAACACATGCAATGCAAAGTGATTCAAATTCATATATCTGAATAATTGTGGCTCATTTCGACAAAAAGAATTGAAGGAAAACAAAAACAAATGGCGAATGGAAAATGAACTGAAACCAGAGACCTTGAAAAAAATCTGAATCAACGGTGTACAATTAAGATGTTGATCACCAACACAAATATTGTTTACAAAATACATCCATACATATTTAAAACCAACTGAACATTGAACATCATATTTCATTTGTTTCTTTTCATCAAACAAAAGCAATTTTTTTCTTTTCCGTACAAAATGTACTGGAAAAGTATAGGAATCATGCCAAAAGCAAAAATCTTCCAAAATGTTTTTTTTTTCTATTTTATGATGATTTTGAGTAGAAAGAATGCATTTGGAGATGCTGTCCGCAAAATTGGGGGAGTCTGTCTGTCTGTCTGTCTCTGTCTGTTGGCGCGATAACTTTTGAAAAGAGTATTATTATCGAACGCCATTCGGACTAGGTGATAGCCTGAGTCATACCGAAGAGCTGATTAAATTTTGGAAGCATGAGATCCAATAGAAATTTTTTAATGGCCATTACAGTTTCCGTATCTCCTCTCAGCCAAAAGAAAAAATCGAGATTTTTCTTTCAAATTACTTCCTTTTCAATTTTATTTCAATTTTCTTTCAATTTTCTTGTAAAATCTAAATTTTTTTCCAAAAGCAACAAGGAACATGATTATACCATTTGCTCCATTTTCTCCCCTCGCGCTTAATTTACATTACAAACCGTTTTTACTGGGCTGAGCTCAACTGTATGTAAATTAGGTACGCGTGGAGAAAATGGTATAGATTTCTGTATTAAATGCATTTCGTTATTTCAAAAATTTCAAGAATTTAAATTTTTTCAAAGTTCCAAAAAAAAAATTTTTTTTTCAAAGATTTCAGAAAAAAAATTCATTCGATAATTTCAAATTTTTTTTTTTCAAAGATTTATTTTTTTCTTTTCTTTTCGATGAGATTGTCCTATTTGTGTAAACGAATGAATGAACTGGAATCGATTTGGCATTTTTTTTAACATAAAGTACCTTTGTTGTTGTTCGTTTCATACTGAAATAAGGAAAGACTGTGCGGAAAAGTTTGTTTTTTTTTTTGATATTGAGATGTTTTCTGATTTTCAGATTAAAAACTAGAATAATATAGCAACAAAATTCACACGTAGGTGTAAATCTCAAAGATTATCAAATATTTGCAATAAAAGGGCATGGTCACCGTGTTCGTTGTGGAAAGCATTTTACAAAAAGTGTAATTACTTTTAGAAAGGCCCAAGACTCTGTCGTTAGGTCATTTGGAACGGGAGAGACGTTTTAGAGGCTGATCACAACTATTGAACAATATTAAAATTTAAGTACATATAATAATTTTTTTTAGCCTTGGATTTAAAATAAAAATATTATTTCAAGTAAATATTTTACTGGAGTTTGGTATTTTTCATAAAATCACTATTCGCACTATATTGCACACTTAATAATAATGCTGCTTTGTTTCACTTTAAATTTACCCAAAGTATAACGGGTTTTTTTTTGCCATTCGATGATAACTGCTCCAATCAAAGAGGGATAGCTAACCAATGGAAACCGAATATCTGGATTTTTGTTCGCATGAACCAGTGTGTGAATGCATTCAAACTGCAACATAACATTTCTTTGTAAACAATATTGTATTTTATAATAATAAATAATAATAATGCAATAACGCAACACCGTCTATATATTATACTATCATACATCATACACCATAAACCATGATAAACGATTCATTGTAATTGACTATCTGTCTCGCTGAATACAAACATTAGAGTGACTCAAGTAGCAGGACTGTTATATTTACTTAAGATGTAAGATACAAGTAGATTGTGGATTCTGATTTGAATTTAAACCAATATATGATTTTTGAGTCATATTCAGTTATGAAATTTTCATTCCGTACACAAAGTAGCTTTTTGAGTCACCCTAATGAGCGTTTATGAACAATTTCCAAATCTTTACATGAGATACTGTTTTTTGTGGGGTTCTAGTTATATGTGTTAAGAAAATCAAAAGAATTTTTTTCAAATATACGCACAAAAAGCAATCTATGATGTAGCTTTTTGTTGTTGCTGGTAAATATTTCATAATAATCAGTGAATTTTTTTTCTTTTTTAATTTGTGCGTAGCATTAGTTGCTGCGTTTATTATTATTATCATCATTACCAATTATTGTTTGTTCAAGTTTTTATTAAGAAGTATAAGCATATCTATTGCGGTGATTAAATGCCATTCAATCAATTTCACATGTGTCGAGATTTCGTTTTTATTTTATTGTTCTCTCATTTAAGTGTTACGTGTATATATAAGCCGCTATGCAAAACGGTTATTTCAATGTTTCGTTTTTTTCTATCTTTCGCTAAAAATAATGAAAATTATTAGCAATTACTTTATGAGTTCAGTGGGATGATATTCTGAACGGTAGCTGTGGGAACTGGAATTATTAGTTCAAAGGGTAACTTAATTACCATAACTCGTCCATTTTATTGATTTAAAAAATGTTTCCATTTCAGTCTTAATGTTGAATGTTGAAACATATCCAGTGAAGTGGTTGCTTTGACTCCAATTTCTTTTCTTATAGAAAATGAATTCCTAAAACTTGTGAACTCGAGCAAAATTCTAGGAAACAAATGTGACTTTTTGACACTGTTTACTGGCTCATTACGTGAGAAATCAATGTGGTTCTTCGAAAATTAAAAACAAAATGCACAGCATTATTGTGGTTTCGTCGACACTAATGACCATCATAAAAACACCGAACAAACAACAATATCATCGAATACGAAACAAAGTTTTACAACATGACATCATTTTTCGCACGTTTCCACGCGTATTGTTCATGAGTTCACACGACATTTTTCTTTTGATTTCTAAACACCTTCGAACTTTTGCTGCTTTTAAGCACCAAACTTAAACCAGGGCTTTGCCATAAACAGGCATGGAAAACACTATTCTTAGTCGGTGGCAAGTTTCACATTTATTGGCTTTCAATTCACTTGAAATTTATGTTTTGATTCAGTTTGAATTGACAAGGGCATGTTTAGACAGACTCCAATAAAGAGATGCGTCAAATGATGGAATAAGATCATACGTAAATGTTCGTCGATTGACCAAATATTTGGATATTTGCTTAAATGTTTGAAAAGTGCTTATTGTTTACATCAGAAAAATGTAGACAATATAATGTCAATCAATGATTGTATCCCGTGCATGGACAATTCTTAACGTCGGTCACCTTCACGGCAAAAAATTATGGAGAATAATTCTTCTGTAAATGGGAGAATATTGAGTGTTACCCGATTCGAGGTGGATTTCTCCTCAAAATTAGAGAAACATCAAATTTTTCCTATAAATCGATCAACAATCGCGGCTAACCAACCGGCAAGTATTTGTAGTATTTAGAACTATTTTGAAATTTTGATTTGCCTCTGTCACCAAAACATTCGCTGATGAAAATAATAAAATAGATCCAAATGATTTCGCAAATAGTTCTGAATATTGCAAATATTTTACAGTTGGTGAACCGCACACATTCATATAATTTATACAAAATAAATGACATCTCTCTGATTTTGAGGGAAAATTCCTCTCAAATCGGGCAAGGCTCAATAATCTCCCATTGACAGATGAATAATTCCCTTTAAATATTTGCCGTATTTTCTTGCGAAACCAAAAAAAGGATAATGTGTTTCGAATTTGATGTGATAGCAACAATGAAATCAAACGAAATGAGGTCACTTCAATTGCCCTACTATACATTGTAATGCCATGGAATTCACAAAATTGATAGCCATTTTGAATTGAATTCAACAGTACAAAATGCTCTCATTTGACACACCAAATTAAAAATGATGATGATGGTTTGGACCCGAGCACGATTAATCATGTCTCGTTTTTATTATTGTTTCACCTTTTTATGCATTGATCGTGGCGTTCATGATATAAGTAAGAAGTGAAATTGGTTTTTTCCAAACTAAGTGAAGCGCACAGTGCGCCTGCCATACACAAAACTACATTTCATAATTCGGAGCCATTGTGATTGAATCGAACAACGGACAACAAAAGAAAAAGAAACATGCGGTAAGCATCTCAATTATAATTTGTATTCTGACGCAGAGCAATGTAAAATTGGCACGAAAATCAAATCATTATATGTTGGCGGTTGTTCATACCTTTCCTGTTCACTGGTACACTACGATTAGGTTCCGCGTGAATCGTTTCCCTTTGAACAATTTGATTGATTGGTTGTTATTACTATTTAATTGTTTTTTTTATTTCCGAACTTGATGTACATCGCACATGCGTATGCTTAATCGATGAGGGTTTTATTGACAACATTTCACTTCTCACATGCCATAGCATGTCATAGTTATATGTTATATTAGTTACACAATAGGCCAATATTTTATATTGACTTGATATCGAGTCTAACACTTTTAAGTGGGTAATTTCTAATTTTCGTCAAGTTTTTTTTTCCTGTTGCATCGCTGCGCAAGGGAAAGATGTTTTCACCAAATTCTGAAATACAATTTCGAAATACCGATCACAATGTGATTTTAATCGTTATTTAAATTGGCATTAATTCAATATGCATGAATGCCAAATGTTCAAATACAGACTGAGTGAATCAGAAAAAATCGACGAATTGAAACAATTTCGATTAGTATTTTTTATGTTTGATGCATGAAGATTGGGCGTCTGAGGGAGCAAATAGAAATGTTTTGTTCAAAAGGAATAGGCCGATTTTCTCAAATGATGGACGTCAAATGTCATCTCATTGCAATTACATTCATATTTTTTCACTTTTTATTGTTTCGAGCCTGTTTAGCATAAAAAGTTGTGTTCGTCAAAGCGTAAAGAGTCACTAAAAATGTTGCAAGTCAATGTTGTCGATTTCCGCACAAAGACAAAAGACAAATCGGTTACCGGTTGCTTTTAGGCAGTAGGCAGTACCTCATATTCAGATTTAACTTATTTGAAAACGGAAAAGAAACTGTCAGTGTTCATCGCTCATCTATTTAACTTGTAACTTTCTCAAGAGATTTTATTAGAAGAATGTGAGCGCGAATAAGCTGAAAACTCAACACATTTATTCCAATTATCATATGAAAATATCGGAACGGAAATGAATTGCCTTTTTCCCTTGATTTTCACCCAACTCTCCAATTTTAATGCCACAAATAAATGCCTTCGTGCTTTGTGAAGCTGTACAATTATATGCATAATATTCATATTCACCTAAAGAATGAGCACAGATGATTACGCATTTTTTTGCAAATAGAAAAGGGAATGCAATGTATTCAAATATTCGTTATTCATTTATTCAATTTTTTACCTACAAATAATTTGTTGAGAATTCATGAAAATGCATTTCAAATGCAGGACTGCACATCAATGAAAACGTGCATCACATTCAAACCATCAGTTGAATGATGTTGCAAATTGAAAATAACAATAAATTAAACTGATAAACATGTTTCTGTGGATTCGCAGATGTAAATTTTGTAGTATGGAATCTTATTTAATATTCGTTAATGAGTTAAATCGTTGGATCGTGCAAATTTATATGCCTAATGCCTCTGACCGATGAGAATCCCTTTCTCTGTTTTGCATTTCTAGTACATTCAGCACTCGGATCAAAAAGCCTAATCAAATGAAGTTTCAAAAACGATGAAAACTGATTCCGTGTGAATATTATGCATTGCTTAAGTTTCAATGGGAAATATATATTTGAATTGTTCACTTGAATGGTTTCAATCAATTGTATTAATAAAATTACAATTTACAATTGAATGGTGATCATGTTACAATTGGCTTTCAATCCCCGCTCGATACTGACTCAGTGACATAGATCTACTTTCACGGGTCTTCAATGATCGATTTCTTGTCTGATTGAGCTCGAGTGTGGCTTCCATGAACATTGAACATAAGACATTATCGTCGAATTATTTGACAAAATGTTGTCAGTTACGACTGAATAAAATCAGAAAAGGATAAAAAACAAAAAGGAATAAAGAAAAATCAATTTTTATTTTATTGAATATGAAGCGATTTTGAAAAAGACTTTTTTTTATCCAGTTTGAATTGATCGCTTTGTTTTCAAGTTTTTTTTTCACTCTGACAAACCCACACAACAATACTGTGAGAACCATCGATCTGTTTTAAACAATCGAATTGTTACATCGTCATGAGTTTATTCTATTGCACTCTGATATGGGCTGGCAAATCTATTCAGTTTTTTGTTTAAATTTATTTTATTTTAATAGGTAACATTGACCTAGCCCACAAACTTTTGAGTGGCATCAAATAGTAAATACTCCGGGCCAATACCATGAACAATGGTAACATTGAAGCAATTAATTGTAGTATTATGTTGAGGAGATTTTGATAATTTGTGTTTATATTTGGTTTTTGATGTGTTTGATTTCATTTCGTTGATTGAATTGCACAATATTAGGGGAGTGGATCACATAACAAAAATGTACCGGCCTGAACAGTATGTTGTAAACATTGTGATTAGCTATTTGATCTGAAGAATTCCAGAAAATTCAGATCTTTTTTCTTTAAGTATATGAACGTTATGCTGGCCTTGATTTTCGGTTTTTAATTGAATTTTTATGCACCACAGGTGCATTACTATATTTGGTCTTTTTTTTTTTCTTCGTCTGTTCACTTTAACTCACGTTAACTTACTTCCAGTT
>GL501596.1:61411-82079 GCA_000149185.1 Mayetiola destructor
GCAACGGCCCTTCTCTTGAGAGGCCCCCTGCCAGTCCAATACCAAAAACAACACCCAAGAAATAACGAGACATTTGAGGCTAACAGTTCTTTAAAATCATTAAAATTTATTACTTTCTGTCAAAACTTATTTAAATGTTCATTTGGTTTTGATCATAATTTTTTTTCTTTAAAACTATTTCAGGAAAAAAAATTAAAAAAAAAAATATCTGAAAAAAAAAATTTCCAAAAAAATAATTTTCAAAAAAAAAAATTTCCAAAAAAAAATTTCGAAAAAAAAATTTCCGAAAAAAAATTTCCAAGAAAAATTCAAAAAAAAATGTTCCGTCACTGATTTGGATGACTTTATTGTTTTCCCTTCCATTGATATATGTCACAATTACATGCCAAAAAACAGTTAATCAGGTTAGAGATGCCCGTTTTTATTGGCAGAATGGAATCAGGTGAAGATGAAGTTCAGGTGAGATATCTGTAACATTTAATTACTTGAAAGTAAAATAGAATTTTTCGTTTGGCAGTTGGAGCTAATTTCGCTGCTGTTCCTACACCAAAAATTGTACTTCTCAGCTTGTGGTTTTTTCATCATTGATATGACATTTATTTATGCAGTTTGTGGGGCCCTGACCACATATTTAGTAATCGAGGAACGAATGGAAGCGGAACGAATGCACAGACTCCGAGCCAATGAGATGTGCAATGTTTAATAAGTTTGATTTCTAGTTTTTGAATACCCTTGATAATTTTTTTAGGTTTTTATTTATGTCACATTAGATTATCAATATTGAAATTAGTTTGTTCAAAAAACGCATAGCTTTCAAAACACGTATCTGAATGTTCAATACTTGAAAAAGTGTATTCATAATCGGTTTCAATTTTTCTTCAAATTCAACCAACGTTGTACATTGTATTTACATGTAAATAAAATTTAAACAGAGATAAACAAGTTGTCAATGAGATTGGAATAGCATTTATTGTTTCATATCGGTTTTAGCCTTTTTATGAACTAATTTGTTAGGTCGCCATAGCGAACTTGACTGCGTAAATTTTGTTTTGCATACATTACATTGAATACGTTCATGTTCCTTTAATATTTTATTCATTTCAAATCTCGTTCCACAGAAACTACACCACCACTGTCGATCAGGACAATGCATTAATTCATGCTGTTTCAAAAGAATTTTTGTGTAAAATTGCTTATCACAAATGGTGCAATTGAATAAATCTTTTCTGGTGTGCAACTTCTGGTGTGCGGCAAACGTATAAACCGATGCAAATTTTTTGGAACAGTAAGAACAGATTAGGCTATGAGATTGGTTGCAATTCAGTTTGCTTTTCAGGCTGAATTGTGGGCTTTTGTTGCAGGGCAAATGATTTTGGAAACTTATTCTGGTTAGAAATTTTACATCGCACCATCCACACATGATAACATCTGTGTGCACTTTCATGTGTTCTTCTAAACATTCCTTATCATGGAAAGCTTTCCGACAACAATAACATTGATAATTCAAACGATTGATTTGAACGTCTATTCGAAACTTTCGTTTTGGTATTTTTTGAAAATTCGATTCTATTGATGTTGCAATTGTTGCTGTGGGCTCTTTTGTTTGGTGTTCATTTATATGGGTAATAAGGTGCAGATCATAATGGCACTTTTTTGAGAATTTAACACCTTTCGTACATATGTTACAACCGTATGTAAACGACTGCTTTCGTAAATTTTTATCTAAATTATCCTCAGACGGCAACACCTCATGACATTCCAGCTTTTGGTCACTTTCAGTGCAGCCACTTTCAGTCTGGGTCCTGATTTCATTTTCACATAAATATCGTTCTATTGGCAATCTTTCCGATTCTTTTCTATGCTTCTTTTCATGATATCTCAATAAACATTTCCGTGCATATGTTTTCGTACATGCAGAACACTTGAACAAAACTTTTCCAGTGTGTGTATTGATATGATACTTCAAATCAGCTTTCCTCGTGAATTTACGAGAACAACCAATGTAATCGCATTTATAAAACTGACCGCTATGCATTCGTAAGTGTCCGCGAAGACTTTGCTTGGATGATAAAACTTTTCCACAAAATTTACAGGTCAAATTGTCTGCATCAGGTTGTGGTAGAAACTGTACATCCAAATTTTCTAAAGCATTTATATTGGGTTCATCAAAGCATTCATATTCGTATTCTTGCTTAATTAACAGATTCGATATATCCTCAGGCTCGACGCCGATGTACTCAATCTCTGTTAGATCCAGATCCGGTTCGGTTTTGATTCCATGCACTTCATCCATTATTATCAAAATGACTTCTCTGAAAATAAAATGAAACATTGGAAATGTGAACATAAATTATAAGTTCATTTTGCTTTCACAGCTGTGACAGAAGTGTCAGGTGATAGCAGTGAATGAGAAAGAACATTATCTAACAAAGATTCTGAAAAAAAATAAATAAATAACTAAACTTTGTAACTAAATAACAAACTCTTTCAAATTTCAAAACATACCAAAATTAGTTGTAAGATTCAAGAACAATTGCTTTAGAAAACAAATGTTATGCTTTGAAACAACGCAGTCGATAAGACAGATTTTTGACATTTCATGTGCCCAACATGCCTGAAGTTATTTCAGATATGTCAAATATTGTATACTTTGAATTGTATACATTCATATTGGTCTAATGAAAATAGCTACTCTAAACGTCACCAGATTTCTCATTGCGAACATAACAAAGTCGTGATGATGAAAACAAACTCAATAATGATATAGAATTAGTGAATTTTCAATAATAAATAATAACAATTGTACCAATTCGATATTCATCACAACCGGCAGCACACATGGAACGCACAAGGCGCAAGATAGATATAGTTTTATTATTTTGAATAAAGATCAAAACCAAATTTGAAAAAGAAAAAAATTTTGGAAATCAGATTTAATTCGATGTTACGCTTTTATTATATTAAAGAAACAAGTGGAATGAAGATTTTTTTCGGAATCATCATAATTAATTACAACATTATATAAATTTTAAGAACTCGTCAATGACTGTGAAAAGCACAAAATCATAATTTTCTTTTGCTAATGCAATCAAAAAGAAAAAAGTTGATTGATTTTTTCGAGTGTACTAATTATCGTTGAACACTGGCATAATATGCAAAATGTTAAAATTTATGAGAAACGCAGGTAAACAAAAGAGACATTAGTTATATTAGAAATAAAAAATCAAGTGCACAATTTACAATTGACCAATTCACTGCAACGTTGTAGGTATGGATATTTAATGTTGTTTCCAATAATGTATTTTAGGTCGTCGAAGAGACATAGTAAAATCGTCATCATTGAATGCTGCACGTAATGATGTCATCGACGCATCAGATGCTAGCGATAAAGAAATATTAATGTCAATCGAACAACAAGCTCTGAATGATGAAAGTGAGTGGCACTTCCTTGCGAAACATGGGATGTTTTTGATTATATTAATTGGTTGATATAATTCGCAGATTTTGAAACAACAATTATAACGAGTAAAATAAATCGTATCCTCAGTGATAAAAGTTGTCTTGTTTACTTTGTTCAGTACTTGGAGGGAGAGGCCGCATTGCCGCTTATTCGATTTTGGCTAGATGTGGAAAGTTTTAGGTCGTCCATTCAACGACTTCCGGGACATCAATATGAACATCATTTTAAATCAGGTCATAACAAACATGATCAAAATGGGGGAAGGAACATGAGGCGGAGCATCTCATTTGATGGAATCGTAACCTCCAACCAAGCTGATTTCTTCGATTCATATAAAAGTGATGATTGCGACTATACAGAATATAATCCCAGTAATTTGCCAACTGAACGAGATGATGGTGATGGTAGCAGCGATTCAAATTCAATGGCAAATTCAAGCGATATTTGTGAAACAGAAATTGAGTTTTTCGAAAATGGACGCAAAAGTGCAACAGGAGCTTCTTCGCACGGCGAATGTATGGATTCGACATCCGAACAATCAGCATGCAATGTCAAGAAAAACTTACCAACGTCATCGATCATTGATGCAATTCGCATTTTCAAAAAGTACTTGTTGAATGGCAAAATAACGGATCTAGTACAAATCCCAACAAATATATTGTCACAAATTTCGTTATTGCTTTGTGTGCAAAATGAACCGATGACGAAATCTGCGCATATCGATACGCTTGATTCCCAGATGGCCAATTCAAATGAAACAATACTATTGGCTAAAGCACAATTCGGAGAGGCAAATATTGCAACCATATTCGACGAGGCTCAAGCCTTCATCCTTGATCATTTGGATGAACATTACACGAATGGATTTCTGCAAAGTCAATTTTTCTGTAAATATTGTAAAGAAAATATCGGTTCGAATCTCAAAATCACTGACATTTTATATAATGAGACGGCGTTATTTTATTTTATGGAATTTTTGGAATTGCAATCAAAACAAAAGTATTTGGAATTTTGGCTGACCGCCATGAACTACAGACGACAATGGGATCATTCACAATCCCCCGAAACAAATGAAGCGATTGATATAACGAAACGAAACAAACAAAACCAAAACGATGCCTTGATTTTGTATGAAAAGTATTTTTCATTACAAGCTACGCAACCGCTACATTTATCGGATCGTATCCGTTTCCATGTTGAAGAGAAAATTTGTTCAATTGATGACTGTGCGATGATTCAATATTGTTTTGATCTTCCACTAGTAATTGTTGAAAGGTTTTTAGATCAAAGGTTCCTGCAAACGTTCAAAAAATCGAATCTCTTTTTTAAATATTTGAATGAAATGTTGCACAAATTTGAAACAACAAATTCAACATTCTCACCTGGTATAGATGTTGGATTAACACTGGAATGTTCACCAGGAAATCCCTCAACGACAATCAATGGCAAAGAAAATTCAATTTCTAGCAGAAACACATTACTGGCAATGGAAAATGTTAAAAAGCGTAATCATCGACATATTCAATCAGCTGGAGATATGTCTATTGATTCTCGGCAGTTACATGATCCCGATCTTTTATGGCGTCGAAAAGCTACGAACGGATTGATTTTCGGGCGTGTAAATTCACTGGGCCGATACGAACGAGACTATGATATTACGCCAATTGATAAAAGTACTTCAAACACAGTGGCTGGTAGTGTTGGCCATGATGCTAATCAAATTCTCCAAAGCACCGGCAACAAAATAAAACGTGCCGTACGGAAATTGGTCCATTTACCTGAGCAATGCATGCAAGAAGAACTAGCTTGGCAAATGGCCGAAATGATTATCAACGATGTCACAAGCGTCACATTAAAACAAAATGAATCTCCTTCCTCAAAGTTATATGAGATGCCTGAGCATTGACATCAGCTGAGTCATCATCGTGAACAAATTTA
This sequence comes from Mayetiola destructor, assembly GCA_000149185.1. Classification (NCBI taxonomy): domain Eukaryota; kingdom Metazoa; phylum Arthropoda; class Insecta; order Diptera; family Cecidomyiidae; genus Mayetiola; species Mayetiola destructor. Next base: position 66,810 of record GL501596.1, read on the forward strand.
TTGGATATATCTTATATTGAATTTAATTGAATAAAGATGTGTATATTTTTCAGAGGTGCCGAAGCTTATTTTTGCTCTAATTATCATTATTATAATTATGAACTGTTATTATCAATTCAATAAAATGAAAAAAATTTTTTTATACATTTACATATTATTATTTTTGGAAAGAGAACTTTTCGCTGTTTAATATAGTAAAAACATTTCTAATACAAACAAATGATGAAATAAAGTTACAGAACAGACCGCTGTTTCGTGGACCGAGTCTCAATACTGAGTCATCGGATCTATACATCGTGTCAAAATTCATTTTTATTTTTTGGCTTCTTTTTCTGAAAGTATTTTTGGATATGGAGATGGCGCTGTTGGCAATCGCTCAAACCACAATGGCTCTTTCTATTTCAATTCATAGATGTACGTTTAATATGCACCATGATGCTCCTTAATAATATAAAAACTGTCAATTACTTCGCCATCTTTGTCATCGGAAACTTGCTCAAAATATAAGTGCGTTTTGTTGAAGGCTTTCATTCGGGTATAGCCGTAATCGCGACTATGGAATGCACTCCAAGCTGGAATTTTTTTGATAAATGGCTCACGCCCCTCCTTGCAGCCAGCAGAACCTGTAATGAGATGAACAGGGGCTTTTGGATTTGTGTATGGTGCTTCATATGATCCATTCAACACTTGATAGTTGTAGATAGGAAAAAGACGTTCATATGAATGCTCGTGAGCATAGATCTCTGCATCAACGCCGTACTGGTAGAAGAGTTTCTCCAACCCAAAGAAATGTGTAAATGGTAGACCGACCTATGTGAGAAATAAACCCAATTTTTAATTTTTGTTACACAAAGACTCAAATTTGGATCGCAAGAAAAATTTCCAAAATATCACTGCAAAAAGAATTCAAGTCATTTGATGTGAAAACTTTCGAATGACTTGAACCTTGTAATTCCATTAAAAAATCAGGTACTTTGTAAGATTTTCCTTCAATTTTGAAGAATCGATTTTTAATTGGCCTGGAGAACTCACTCGGACTAATGTTTCTAGATGGGTACAATCATCTCCATTTTCATTACTACAGTACATTGGGCTACAATAAAAATAGAAAATTTAGAATAACTGAACTAAAATCGAAATGCATCTCGTAAGCTCACCGATGGCCATATGTGATTATCCAGGGACGCAGCTTCCTGTGGAAGAAAATAATATTTGTATAAAAAAACTGCATATTTTCCTAAAAAAAATATAAAAATTTTTTAATTAAGGTGCGGTACGAACCGATTTTCTGGTTTATTTGCTTCAATTAAATCCTTTTCCAGCCATTCATACTGATTAACTAGCGATTTTATACCATAATTCATGAAATAGTATACTTCAGTGGAAAATCCAATAAAATGGACCGGACCAATATTGAAACTGTACATCAAGTTCTCAGTGCGATGTGGCATTGAGAATCGTGCTCGATAATTCGAAAAATTGCTGAGAATGATGGGTTGATTATTGTTATTATGATGATCATTATTATTTATTATTTATCATTCAAAAGGTCGTCATTTTGTGTTACACACTGCGACACCTATTTTCACCCCCGAAAAAATCGTCATGGGGCTGAAAGTAAAGGTCGAATCTAGCAAAATCCTATCCTCAGTTTCTCATAATCAGGTCTTTTGATGATTTTAAAATCGGAAAACGTCAGATTTTTTTTGTGTGCTGGAAATCTGTTTCGATGTCAAATGTGGTGCAATCGATGTAAAATTGAAAAATAAAAACGATTGGCAGTTGGCATCAAAATCTTAATCTTTGTCAAATGTCGAATATCTGTCAAATCTGACATCTGACGAAAAAAATTATTTTCTTTCATCTCATCGTGTTCCCTTGGTCATGAAACGGACTTTTAAGACATGAAAAAAATCGACATTTCTTGAACTTAAAATTGTCAAATGACCTGATTATGAAAAACTAAAGATGGGAATATGCTAGGTTTGACCTCTTCTTTCACCCTCATGTCGATTTCCCTGTGGGTGAAAAAGAATATTCAAATTTGTATCATTGTGTTACGAATGCTTACTATCTTTCTTCATGATTTCCTGGAACAACCTGGTAAGCGAAAGAATATTTTATTGAGATGAATCGAGAAGATTGAAAATGTTTTTCCGAATAAATAGAATAATATTATAATATCAAAAATACCATGTATGGCAGATACGCAGCTATTGGCTCAATTTGTCGCATAAATTGATCGCCAACTAAAGAATTTTGGGAATGCATATCATAAGCAAAGTCTCCTACCTATTTGAAAAATGCTAATGTTCAATAATACCAAACATATAGTATGTGGATCACGTGCAAATCGGGAACAAGTTAAAAGAACTTACGTGTATAATTGCATCATACATGCCACGCTGTGTTTCGCGCTGCAATCTCGGTAATGATTGTGCATTTTCATTGCCCATATCGCCGAATATTGCGATATGTGGTGCCCAATCGGAATCAATTCGTGGAACATCGAAAAAGTATTCTGCTGACCAGCCCAAACCGCTTCCACAATGATACACGTAACGCGTTTCTGGTGTTAAATTTTGCAGCGAAACCTGAAAAACAAATGTTTCTTAAATTTTAATTATTAAGGATTATCATAGAAAAGATGATATTGCTGAGAAAAGCCAATTGAAATCTTACGCGATGAATGTATTGAGTGTGTTTTGCTGGCCCACCATCTACAAACTTTTCAGTGGTTCCACGAGAAGTTAGGGCGAAACCATTTATTCCATATTCGACTATTGAGCCATCATTCCCAACATTGTCCATTGTTGACCAAGTAATCACAATTTCGTTTACATTTTCTAAAACCAGAACAATATAATTAGTTCCAGCCAAATAAAACAAGTTAAGCTTTGGAAATTTTAATTTAATACACACCACCGAAATTTATGTGTATTTGCTGGGGCTGATAGTCTACAATTTTTTGAGCATTTGTTGAACGGAATAAAATAAAATATGAAAATATTGAAACTAAATGTAGAAACATCTTGCGATCCTGAAATCCAGCAATTAGAAATTCAGTAAACAATGCACTTTAAGATTATTTCAAAACGCATTCCATACTATCAGCGCACTAATAAATACAACTTTTCTTTCCTAGATAAGTTTGAGTGTCTCTGTTTCTCAATCATACAATAATAAATAATTGTATCACTGTACTTAATTGAGTCACTCAATTGAAGGAAAAAAAATATAGTGACAAATCGTATCACCATTCTTTGTGATAACAAAACAATAATAATAACAACATTATTATGTCAACTACATACTTTCAGTAGATATCGATTTTACATATAACGCCTGTCAAACGGCTGATATATCATATTACAATAAAAATCAAAACAATGACACCTAAAGCAATACAAAAAATATTTTGCTATAAAATTTGAGATGATGTTCCAAAAAAGCGAAATAATGTCCATTTCAAAAATGTTATACTACTGCCGTACAAGGAAATAGTTTGCTACAATTTGCGATAATGAATTTGTTTGCCATCAAAGGCTTTATTTAGTTGATAACAGATGACACCACAGTACCCTATACTGCGGATACCCTGGATACCAAAAATAAATTTCAGGAAAAATTACTTCCAGTTCTAATAATTCGTTTTCTTTTGATTACTCCATCGCGCTTCAGATGAATCAAGGTCGATAATAGAATGTTTTCAGTTTAATTTTCTCAATGTGTTAATTTTTAACCAAAAGTGTTTCACATTGTATACATATATGATATATGTATTAATAAAAAGTCATGGATCACCATGGCAACGTTTCCTCAGATCATACAGGCACATTGCGCACACACATACGCACATAGATGTATATATATACTATATACAATATACACACACATTAACATCAAAATACCACACAAGATTTGGCTGTTTGCTGTTCATGGACAAATAGCATTTTCTCGTATCGTATGTGAATCGCGTTGAGATTCGTTGCGCTTGCCGCATCAACTATGGACACTTACAGCTCAATAACTCATATACTATAAACAAACAGCCAGTTCGTATAGGCCATTGTCGAAAACAGATTACTGAATACTCTGTTGAATTAGTTAGATGCGAATGGACATTTGTGTTTGAAGTGTTTTTGAAAGAAGCTGCATTTTGTGATCTTCAGAAATGTTGTGATGATTTTTTTTTTTTGGAAAATTCGAATGTTTTGAATAGTTTTAGTTGTTATTATTATTCTGGAAACCAAAACAAGTGCATTCTTGAAACTGTAAGTCGGAGAATAATTTGATCCATTCTTTAAAGTGATTCGATGTAGAATGAATCCACCAAATGTAATCCGAATGAACTCATTTCTGATCTTCCTGTTGCTGTGGTGCAGCAATCAGCGATCATATGATTATTTGAAATAGGATTCAAATTAATATTAGTCAATCGTCCGAAATTGAATGATTTCCTCGTACGTTGTGCTATAGTGATAAAACTGTGAAAATTTTCTATTTTATTGGAATTTAGTCCGAATAGTATTTGATGTAACTTTTAAGTCGCTCAAAGTAACGGACTATCGGAATATCTTCTGACTGACAAAATGAAATCCTAAAATGAATTTCCATATTCAATTGAATAGAAATCTGTATACAAGAACGGATCAAAACAATGTGAATGATTATGTATGCATATGAAAATTAAAGTCAGTTTATATTTTTGTAAACACATTTCATTGGGAACTGACACGAATGAAACAAAATAGAGAGCAAGAAATTATGTGAACAATAGATAATTTATTCCAAAACGGAAACAAATTAAAAGACTTTACTTCTTTTCATCTTTCTTCATAAAGAGCAGATCGTCTGATATGGAATTCAGGCACATTTAATGCAAAAAATGAAATGCGTTCTATTCGGAAGGCCTCCATTTTCTTTTTGAAATCTCATAGAAATTCCATTCGGTACCATTCATAATCAACGATCACCAAAAAATGAGATTGTCTTTCGATCTCTGAACGTTGATTTATCATAACACATCGCAAAGACATAGTGTCCGCTACATTATGGTATGCTTTCTGTTCGAGTCAATTAAAATAAAGTTACCGTTTTAATAGATACTTAATACGATACAAACGATGCATATCAGAATGGATTGATCCGTTATTAGCAACACAAATTCTGTAAAATTCATTCTCCTGGTTTGGCAATGGTCTTTAGCTATTTTGATAATTGATCACAAATCACTTTTTACAGACCGATTCACTTTAAACAAACGATTCGTAACTTTCTGACGTTATCAGTTTATTTACGTCCCATTCGGTTAGATATCAAAATTCTTTGAAATAATATATTCGATTGTATCGTCGTTTAATTCTACAGAATATTTAAAAACAGTAGAAATAATCCATTGATGATATAGCTGCCAATGATGCCCAAATGATCTCCGAGAAATCTTATGAGCCAGCCACAGATTGATTTCCAAACATTTAATACAACGACATTTTGAAAAAAAAACTGATTTATTAAAAATACATCGAAATGTGAGATAGATGTGTGCATAAAGCGGTTCAAATACTTTTATAATATTGAAGACTCTAAAAATGGTATTCTTATGACAATAGCAGTTGTCAATGTAGTCATTTTGTTATTTGAAAAAGTTAATGCGGAACTCATAACTTTACATTGTGGATTTTGTTTCGAATGAAAACAAACAGCGTTGCACTTCAACCCCACCTCTGTTATTGAAACTGCATTTTTTTCTCTTTCCCTTCTGAAATTTAAACAATCACGATTTCTCAACAATGCTAACAAATTCCAGACAAAAGATCATACAAACATGTTGCTGTTTGATTTAAAAAAGATTTAAAGTTGACGGAAACAAAGCTTACAATGCGAAAACATATCAAAAGAGAAAAAATGCTACCAATCATAAGCAAAAACTGCACGTTTTATATTATGCATCATGCGCAGTTTTTTTCTAAAGAGGAAATTCGAACGGAATACCATTCAAATAATAATTCATCAAAATCAAAATAATCAAATAGAAAAACAAGTGTATGCTCTTACATCAGACATAGTCCATTCCAACTTTGTTGCAAATCTGCTGAATAGTAATGATTGACATCCAATGCTTTCCAAAAATGTTAAAATTATCAACTGCATTGTTAGGACGGTATTTGGCAAGTCTTGACGGATTCATTCATTTTTGAGGCAACATCATTCGAGTGTGAACGCAACAAAACCGTTCATTCATCGAAACTTTTTTGGGTACGATTTGCGCATCATTCCCGATGTTGATTTTTTTTTCGAAACAGATATGGTGTAAGAAAACGAAGCTAAAAATCATTTCAGCGAAACGATCTGAGTATGTAATGGATGTCAATGGATTTAAATATTTGCATTGCATTGTGTCTTGTTGTGGTTGGTGACAACTAAAATTAGGACAGAATGGAACATTGACCACTGAACTACGACGGAGTAAATGCACGCAATTCATTGCTGGCAAAGAGTCATCATTTTTTCCATTCGTTACATTATTTATAATTTTCATTTTTATAGAATAACTCACCGCATGCATCTGTTTTATTTTTTGCCAATTTTCAATAAATAACGGTCAGAACCCAATTCAACAAGGCCGTATAAGCGTTTACGAATTACGTTTTCAAAAAGACGATACGAAGCTTGGAACGAAGCGATTTCATTGTGATGGAAAAAACGAAATAATACAAGTGGACGGTATCGATCAATCGATAGTTTGAACATTATCGATGTGCTCTGACTCACTTAGGATTTTTTTGAATTACAAATTATCTATGACTGAATTCATTCGTGATTCTTGATAAGAATTTGAATTTGTTTGAAATATAAATTATTATCAGTTCAAATCAGACACATAATTATCTTTCCATAACCAATGTGAACAAGTGAAGTTAGAAGCTCTGAATTGTTGAACAGAAGTTAAACAGACTTCAATGTGCTTTTAGAACGGACAAATTACAGGCATTTCAAAAATTTCGACATAAAATTCATGGAGTTTTGAAAGTCGAACGGCATTGAATTCCGTTCCCAGTGTTATGGTGGTTTTTCATATGAAATGAACTAAATTCAAGAACTGCAAAGGTTATTTTGTGAAAATTAAATAGTAATAACAACAATATGATACCGTTCAGTCTAAGGCAGCATTGAATGAAACTTATATTTACATGGGAATCGTTCATTTCGGTTTCTGTTCTTGGTATGTTCCACACTCCACACTCTATGTGCATCACTGATTCAAAGTTAAATAATACAGTTTCATCTAACGGATCAAAATAATCATTATTGTCGTGTTAGTCGTGCTGAAAAAAAAAAATGAAAATTCCCGCTTCAAACCAAATCAATAGAACTGAAACAAATAAACTACATGCTGAAGTGAAACATAAAAATCTCATGGCTCGTAAGTGACTGCAATGAAAACAAACCAGAGATTGAACATTAAACAAGTGCATCGATTTAATTTTTTCTTTGTAAATTATAACAGAATTGACCAACGGTACTGAAGTTTCTTTGAATTTTTTCATTGTCAGAAGAATCACCAATCAGTTTTCAACTTGTATGCGAAGCAGATCATAGCAGATCTAACTGATTTGTTGAGTACGTTATGTAAAAGCGATCTGAACCATTGAGCTTAAGTATTTAAACAAAAAAATTGTGAATCCAAAAATTCAATTAAAATCTAAGGTTTAACATCGAATATCGGACATAAATTTCCAACTATGGCTTCCAAACCGAAAGTCACTAATTATCAACATTCTGAAATTCCACCATGGAAAATTGAACTCATTCAACGTAAAAAACGACATCAAGGTACAATGAGCCCCAACACCAGCAACGGTAATAATGGTGTTTATAATAGTAGTCATCGATCGATGACACAATCTAAAAGTGATGTAAACACCGGTAAGTTCCCCATTCAACATTCATATAACTCTCATTTTATTATTAGAGCAAAAAAATCGGCTACAAATTTAAATATGGTTTGGATGTTGTATTAAATGCCGACTATATTTTGATCGAAATCGGTGCTCGACAAACTCTCTCTTTTTCATGACATTTTAATATAAATATAAAACTATACATATAATCTACACATTCGATTTATTCTCGGTAACTCATCATGTATAAAGTATAAAAACGCTTCGTGCACACGGTTCAACACATTTGTATACATATAATTTGAATGTAACATACAACATCAGTGCAATACACAGGCAAATCAGAAACCACAAAAAACATTATGTTCGAACAATATTGAGATTGTATGGCTTTCAATGTCATCATAGAATTGCATTTGTATGTGTAATCGCAATCGCAGTTCATTTTATTTATTTTTGCCGCTGTGTTACCTCGTTGTTTAGTTACCGGCTTCATCACCATCGAGTTACATGTGTTTTATAGTTTCGGATTCCTGGCTGTGTCGCGCCTTATATTCCTGATTTCAAACAACAGAACAGATCTGTGCGTTGAACAGAAGAGATAAACAACACTTTTACGCCGAAGAACGAAATAAAAGAGAAACGACCATTAACATAGCATTTTTTTCTTCATCTTCTCACCTTTACAGTGGTTTCTTTGTTCGATTGCGGATCAAATCTAGTTTTGTGCAACAAAAAAAAAATAATTTTCTCGATGGTTCGTTAGTGCAAGTGCCGAAATTGACATTGAAATCCTTTAATTTTTGTGAATAACTTGAAATACATTAAGCATAACTGATTTATTCAGGCATTGAAAAATGTGGTAATTGAAAATTATAAGTTGACAGAAAATCATTTGGCAAAATAGTGCGGAATGTCTGAATGAAATTTGAGACATTTTTTACATTTTAAAATTTAGTGGAGACAGAAACGCAAAATAATTGCAACGACTACTGAAATCTGATGCTTTGTTCGAAATCTTTTTCATCAACAATGTCAGTTGGCTATTCTTCGATTCAAAACGATTGAAGTATGAACGCTGATTCTACTAATTATTTCGCTATATTTGCGTGGTTGGACTATAATGAAAAACGAACACATTTGTACTTTGAAACTGTTTTCGTCCATTTTTCCTTCCAATGAATGCGTGTATATGCGTGATGATAGAATAGTTTCCTGTGGGCGATTAAATAGAATTTGTTCCATTTTTGTCGACAGACAAGAGTACAAAAAAATATAATATGAGTCATCATTTCGAATATAAGATAATCCATTATCTTCTTTATGCAAAAGTTCAAAGTGTCCCGACGAGCTCAGACACAACACTACATTGACAACACATATACTAATATACAACACCAATGCATATGGTCTTATGCTATACGCAATAATTCCACTGCAACAATACATAATTTACTAACATTCAAGAATGGAAGGGAAAGAAACAGACGATTGGAGAAACAAAAATGAATTGCATTGTAAATTGCGTTACGGATGAAAGTAATGTAGTTGTCAAGGCTAGAAAAGGCGTATGTGAGGAGCGTGTTTTTCCTGGAGCTAAATGCTCCAGGGAGGAGCGCTCCTAATAGTAACGCAGCGTTAATTTATTTTCAGCAAACTAAAGTGCTGAATGTGAAATGATGGATGCTGAATTTGTACTTTGACGTTTCACTCAAAAGACTTTAAAAGCACAATCGTTGATAGAAGCCAGAAGACGAAAGGCAAATAAAAAAACAGAAAAATTGAAAAAAACAACAAATTATTTATTGCGAAAAATGGATGCTGGTCAAGAATGGAAGGGAAAGAAACAGACGATTGGAGAAACAAAAATGAATTGCATTGTAAATTGCGTTACGGATGAAAGTAATGTAGTTGTCAAGGCTAGAAAAGGCGTATGTGAGGAGCGTGTTTTTCCTGGAGCTAAATGCTCCAGGGAGGAGCGCTCCTAATAGTAACGCAGCGTTAATTTATTTTCAGCAAACTAAAGTGCTGAATGTGAAATGATGGATGCTGAATTTGTACTTTGACGTTTCACTCAAAAGACTTTAAAAGCACAATCGTTGATAGAAGCCAGAAGACGAAAGGCAAATAAAAAAACAGAAAAATTGAAAAAAACAACAAATTATTTATTGCGAAAAATGGATGCTGGTGAAAAAAATAATTTTTGAAAAAAATTTGGAAAAAAATTAATTTTGAAGAAAATAATTTTGAAAAAAATTAATTTTGAAGAAAAATAATTTTGAAAAAAATTAATTTTGAAAAATCTTTCGCAATAAATGATTTGTTACTTTCAATTTTTTTTTTTTTTTTTTCTATTTAATTTTTTCATCATTTCACATTCAGCACTTTAGTGTACTGAAGAGTTTAACGCTGCGTTGCGCTCTGTCATAGAGCGCTCCTCACTGAAGCCGCTTCTAGGACAGATTTTTGACGAAATTCAGGGAGAAGCGCTCCTTACATACGCCTTTTCTAGCCCTGGTAGATGTGCACAGCGTTGAATCAACTGCTATGGATTAGTTTCATAGACTCGAATACATATGCAATTTTTCGCTTATATGGGCAAATCTCCTATATACATAATACTTTCTTGCATTTGTATGAATTCAAGACATAATCAATTGGAAAAAATGCAAAATCGTTGTTCTATGAATACTGAATGTGTTTGATATTTGTTGAGTCTCACCCCAGATCAATGCAATTTTAATTTTCGACATGCAAGCATCGTTATGTTTTTCTCATTGAATTTTAGTTGAATTTCATTATGAAAACGGGTGATTGGTAGAAACATTGAATGCCACCGAATGTGATGAATACTACATAAAATGAGCAATAAATACTTGTTCGGAACGCAATACATGCAAGTTGTCTCATGGTTTATACTATAGCTTTGAATGGATTTGCTTAGATTCTACTCTGAAAACCTGAAAGTGACGTTTGTCATTACTTTTGTGGTGAAGTAGGATATTATTGCAAGCAAAACATAAATTAAAAAGATATTGATTGCATCTCTTTCATATTCATATCGATATTTTAGGATATTTATTGACTTTAAATGTAAAAATGTGACTAATATTTTTTTTATTTGTAATAATATCCTACTTCACCGCAAAAGTAGTGACAAACGCCACTTTCAGGTTTCCAGAGTATTATTATTATTATTACAAAACCAAAAACTTGCTTCAAATGAAAGAACAGAAAATAAATAAATAAATATATACATTTGTATCAACCAAGCGGAACCCATACATTGAGAAAAATTCATGCAGTGTGATCATTTATGTGTTCGTTGTCATTAAATTGCTCTTGTTCATATCTTTACAGACAAAAGCCTCATCGACTCAGCAGTTACGAACGGTGGTTCATTGGTAGCGGCGAAAATTCATGAATATACGGCGTATTCGCCAAAGCCAATAACTCAAATCCAACACATCGCATCGGTTATTTCGAACGGATCCAATTATAGTTTCAGTGCCGTAAAGCAAATGGATGGAGCGTTAACCAATTCTATGGAAGATGGTATGAAATTCACATTCACTAACGATCAGTTGGCATTCCTTTATATTTGCCTGTATCATTCAAACATTTCTCTCATTCCGATGCTGTTACCGAATGATGAGGGGATATTTGATCCAAACAAAAATATTTTAACGTTTTCTTCTTTTAACGCAGGTACAACATCAATTGCAACAGGTCATTCACATTCACATTTACAGCAGAAAACGATGAATGCGTCAATAGCTGCTCAACCGGTTACGATCAATACAAATGTTTCAGCGCAAGCCATGAACAGTCCAATTTCAAATAACAGTGTAACGGATGCGTCAGTAGCGTTCAGCAATATGGGAGTGGGAGCACCGCAACCAGCGCAACGAAAATTTGTTGAAACGAAAACACATTCAATTGCAAATCAGTTAAATTTCAGGCATGGCAGTGATCGGATCGATGCAGAGCAATTGTCGCCAAATTCAAACACTTCTTTGAACGATCGAAAGCAAAATTCGGTTTCGTTGACCACAAAAAAATGTGTTGTTCCGAATAACAAGTGCGTGAATTCTAATAAATTAAATAACAAATATTTTCAACAAAGTAAATCTACCGACGAAGCGTCAAATTCAAATGATATTGTGTCTGTGTTCGGGCCCTGTGAATCGACAACAACAAAAAATCGTGAATCAGAAAATTGGTTTCCCTCGAAACGGAATAGTTTGAATTTATTAGCCGAACAACATCAAAAATTGGAACGAGAACTTGGTCGTCCAAAAATGGTGTCCGCTGCATTTGATGAATCAGAGGATCTTCAATATGGTCCGGGAATTGTGTCGAAACTACGATGTCGATACTTGAGTTTGGCATTACGTCAAACTATCAAACAACGGCCAACTTTGGATAACTTACGTCGAACGAATAGCCTTAGTAATTTATTGGATGAGGAAGATGAGGAACATTGTGATGGCGATGGTACTGATGATCAAAAATCTCAAAGTGCTGTAACTGGAATATATGAACGTATTAGTGCACAAATCAATGATCATAATAAATCAATACTTGCCAATAGTCATGAAAATTCAATCGACAATGCCGAATACAATTCGACTAAATCCGTTATAATGCCAATGAATGTGGCAAATCAGACAAACGAAAAGAAAACGCATTTTGAAAAGGCAAACGAATCAAATGGAAATGATTCACGTCGTCAATTGCAACGTGGTAATGATTCATTGAAACGTGCTCGATCTGTTGAAGCATTGATGCGATATGATACGTTGGCATGGCGCCGTGATATTATTGAAGACTCTGAAGATTATCCATCGAGCAATCCAATCGTTCTCGATGAAATTATTGTGAGCGATTATCAGTCAACAGTGATCAAAGCAAAAACGGCTGAATCCATAACAATCGAAGATAAAATTCAACAGGCACGGAATCGAATGAATGATTTGAAACCACCTCGCCGTTTAACATCATTTATGAGTGATACTGAACGTCCACCGCCAGACCTAGTGAAACAGACCCTATTAAAATTTGAAGCATCAGCTAACCGACGGCCCCGTGGAAATATTCATCGTTATGGAAATGGCGATGTTGCTGCTAAAGTAGCAACTTACAAATCAAAAATGTCACATGATTCGCATCAATCAGTTACAAAATTACCTCCATCTGGTTTTATAACACAACAGAAGCCAATGATCAAACCAAGAACCACTAGTCCGAAGCCGCCAGCCAATTTAAATAGTTCGAACAAAAAACCTGCATCATATTCCAGTATTGGTCATGAAAATGGAAACGACAATGTAAACGAAAATCTATCATTTAGTAAAATAGCGGCGAAATCGATCGATGTGGAACGAATGAACCAGAAGAATGCATTTTCTACAATGTGTTTCGATACAAAAACATATCGCAACCGAACTGAAATCCCATCACCTCAGTCTCCAGCCGAATCAACGAGTCCAATGGAAAAGATAGATAGTCCTGGATATGTTCATGATATGGTGCGGAAACGTGAGACTAGTTCAAACGATTTTGAAACACCGATCGTACAATTGTCGCGAAAGACTGAACAGCTACATTTAAATGCACCAAAGCCCCGATCACTTATTTCGGATGTTACATATGACTTAGATGAGACTGGTATCCATAGCAATACAATTTCAGATAATGATGAGGTAGATGATGCAACAAGTAATAGCAGTGAACAAGGATGGAGCGAAAGCTATGATGTGAATACCAGTGATAACGATGATACCGATCTCAATCACAAATTTCATGTGAACAAATGCAACAATATCATATTACCAACAATAATCAGTGTTCCACCAGTGAATCTCATTTCGAATGGATCCTGTTCGCCATTTGATCGAACATTGCATGAACCAATAAGTCAACCAGAGCCAAGTGTCCGTCAAATTGGAATCATTCGACCCCTGATGACTGAATCGAAACCTCCACCGGTACCAGTTGCTAGAAAGCCATTGGTTACAGCTCAAGACAAAGAAGCTACAATTTCATCGGATGCAATAAAAGTGTCGGTATCTGCTGCACCAATTGTTGTTAGTACACAGCATAGTGTTGTTTTGCCATCGACTACATCATCAGTTGTTGTTACCAATTCAGTTAGTGTGGCAACGGCAAATGATATTGGAAACGAAGTTGTTGTTATTGAATGCAGTGGGGGTTCAAATATCCACGCAAATACAAAGCCAGACAATGATTCCTTTGCCGATGTCGCACCCTCGACTAAGACAAATGGTAATTGTCGAATAAATTCACAATATCATTCAGATTCTATGCCTGTTCAGACAATAAGCATCGATACACGCAGTATTGTGCACCAAAAGAATCTTTTGAACAAAGAAAAAAGTGAAGAAGTGCTAAATAATGGTGGTCAATCCAATGGGTTCACAATTCAATCACCGATCAAATGGAATATCAAAAAATCAACGATTGTTTCATCGCCATCAATGCCGCAAGCATCATCAGTCACTGTAAAACAATCTGAACCATTGGCATCGAAATCTCGCTCAAATGATATTCAAACAACCAATACAATGGTTTTCAATTTTAGCGATCGGAAAGATGTGCCAGATTACATTGAAAATGATGGATTGGTCATTCGTCGTAAACGTGAATTACCTAAGGTAGGTGTATTTTTCCACGCTACCTACCAATTCGTTGGTAGTGTATTTCATATATTGATTCTCTTTCGAACTTGTTTGATCACACGTCGGAAAACCAACCATACACTTATAAAATCCAATTGTCTTCAGTTTTCTCTCAACAATTGAGCACAACAATTGTGCATTATGAATTATAATACTACTGTAGTTGTCGAATACGTTACAAATGCACTTCATAATATTACTCGAGTTCGGCATACTCATTTTCCCTTAACCAAAAAACATTTTGTGAGAGTTTTTGAATCAGTAACATTAAATTTGTTTCAGTAGGCTGAATAGATTGTTTTTACTTTCGATGATCTCTCATGATGTGTCTTTTGACGTTTTTAAGAAATTTATTCGAACTATAAACTGAAAATTCACATTCCATTTATTCGTTTCATATAACCTTTGTCTCTAACGGTTTATGTTTTTGTTTTAATGTTATTGTCATTTTTGCGGAATGAATTGTTCAGCTTTCCATAGTGCGGAAGAGAAAGTGAAACAAACTTGTCAATGGATGGTCAAAATGAATAATTATTGAGTTCATCCATTTTTGGATCTGCAGTGTTTGAAGTTGTTAGTGCTTTTTTCTGTTTTTAAATTTAATCAATTCAAGCAAGTATAGACAGATTTCGGTTGTACTGAATTCACTAGTAAGCACCACAGAT
>GL501596.1:135198-150566 GCA_000149185.1 Mayetiola destructor
ACCCGAAAACACCCTAATGTACATATGCGAAAGTAAACTCTTTATGAATCTCAAATGTTATAAATACAATGCATGATTATAGTATTTATATTTTTGTATGAAGTATTTATGTAAGATTTATGTGTTAACCACTCATTTTTTAGCAGATCAATTAGGTTTGGCCAGGCTATGCGATATTCACTCTTTGATGACTTATGAATTAGAGAGCTTTGATTGACTTATCAGTGTTTGTATTCAAGAAGCCTCTGGCGTATACACCAAAACTGAAAATCGAAAATTATTTGTTTAGAAATGCGAAGGCGAATTCGAAATAGCCTCATTTGAAGTTAAAATACCTTTTGGATTTTAAGCATTCATCGTGTTTCAAAACTTTGGATACAATTAAACCGATCAGCGCAAACTGAATTATGCTCCATGTCCAGATGGCATTTGTTGATTTTTTGTCCATGTATTTGGCTCCTGAAAGGACAGAGATTTTTCCAGATCGCTCCATACGATTTTCCATACTATTATCGCGGTTTGCTTTGATATCGCGCATTCCAGAGTACATACGGCGTTGGTAAGCTTGTTCGATACGATTTCCATTGAATTCACGTCCCTCGTAGTCTACACGGAGCTTATCAGCTCGTTCCAAGCGATTTTCCATACGATGTGCGAAATGTTCACGTCTCTGCGAATTCATGATGCTTTGGTCGTTAGAGGCATATCTTGTATTAGGTGCATATCTTCGGGAACTTATGCGACGTTCATCGCCTCGCTCCATTCGATATTTGCGGTTTGCTTTGGCATCGCGCATTTCAGAGGATATGCGTCGTTGGTCAACTTGCTCCATACGATTTGCAATCGGCTCGAGTCTTTCGAAAACTTCACGACGTTCATCAGCTCGTTCCATTCGATTTTCGAAACGATTTGCATCAGGTTCACGTCTCTCAGCGTCAATACGGCGATGGTCAGTTCTTTCCATTCGGTTTTCCATGCGAATATCACGTCGATCAACATTTGAATGTTTCCGTTCATCATTCAATCTGGATCGTCCTTCCATAATCTCTCTGCGGATCATTCGCGTATCAGTTGATGTAGCCAATTGGCGATTGTAGTTGAGGTCCTTTCGAGTCTCATCTTCCCGAATAATACGCCCATCTACAATGATTATGAAAGCATCAAATCATTGAACACATCTGTCAAAGAAGGTACAAAACCAAATACAAAGTCAAACCTCTTCGTGTAAAATCGGAACTTCGTTTAAAGTTGTTTCGAACATTCAAATTCTCAAATTCTCGTTCACGTTCATTATTCAATCTGGATCGTGCTTCCGGTATTTCTCTGTGGATCATTCGTGCATCGATTGATGTAGCCAATCGATGATTGCCATTGAAATTTCTTCGAGTTTCACCTCGATCGAAACGATTGACACGTTGTCGTCCACTGAAGTCGAAACGTTCTCGAATAACACGTCCGTCTACTCAGAAAATAAATTTATTTATTCTTTGCGCACATTGCACAATACACATCTACCAAAAAAAATTGTGAAACCAATCCAGAATCAAACCTTTCTTTTCCGAATCTTTTCGATAGTTCAAATCCTCAAATCGGTTTAAATCTTGTCGATTATTACAGTAGCCACTATGGGATCTATCAACATCAGCACCGCAATCCGAAAGTATCAGATCAAAGCCACTGAACGCAATCAGTAATAGAACCAATAAATTCGTTTGCCGATCAAACATTCTGAAATCTGGTTTCGTTTTGGGTATTTCGTGTTTCGTCAGCAGCACAAAATAAAGACTTGCTTTATTTTGCCTTCGATTTAACTATGCCAAAAAATTTCACTAAACTGATTCACACTGTTCAAACTGCCCCTGTGAACTATGATCGAAAAGCGGAGAATGAACTCCTTTTATACTGATTTCAGCAAATTCTTCAATCCTGTATGTAGCCGATAACATCATTTAATTTCACACTTCATTTTATTTTTATACATACTCCTTTGTGAACGGTTTACTTTCATTGCGACATATGTGACAATTTCAATCAATTGATTTAACGAGGCATGTGCGATTAACGGAAAAAATGGGAAAACTCACTGAAAATGCTCAATCGATTTTTGTACGACGATTGTTTTGCGTCGCTATCTCATGTTGAACACAATAGTTGGAAATAGATTTGATTCCAAATTGAATTATTTTGCTGTTCTATCTTTTGAGACGCATTTTATGGTGCACTTCAGTCAATACTTTTTATCATTTCTCGTCGCATGGTCAATGATATGAATTACACGGTTCCACTCATCGATGACGTCAATTCATTCATGAGTACCCTTCTAGGTGATGTGCTGCGAATTGAAATTAGATGAATGAAACACTTGACTGGTGTTAATCAGATAGAATAGAGCAATTTATTGGATTTCATAATGCCTCACTGGATTCACGCAAGACAAAGTCATTTAATTTTTTCATTCTTTATCATTTCAAGTTCAAGAGTACGAGTTCAAAGCATCCATTCATTGTGAACTTCAATGCAAATCAGCTTCATCATTCAGTTTTTAGCTTTCGCAAATGTATTATTTTGGCCCATATGGGAAAAATTCAGTTTGTGAATCGGACGTCACGGCACTCATATGCAACATTTGAACCATATGTGTTTTAAACAAAAAAACAGCGGCAAAAAAAGTCATCAAAATATTTTTTTTTGACATTTGCTTATGTCACACTGAGACTAATCTCATCTGAAATATAAAATACCAAAAGTAAGAAAAAATCGTATTATAATATTGCAGCTGATGAGAATTGATTAATGTCTGTCGTTGAGTTGTTGTATAAACAATGTGGTGATATTGAAGTGATATTCAGATTTAATGAAAAATTGTTAGGAAAAGAATCAAGTAAAAGCGGAAACATGTTTCATAACCTCAAAAAAACAATAACATTGAGCAAAACATTGACCATTTTCCCGATGTCTAAGCCGAATGGCAGATATTTTCATACCTCTAAAGCAAGTTTAACCAAATGTTGGAACTGCGGGCAGGCTGGAATAGCTGATAATATTAAATTTAAATGTAACAAATGCCAACATCTATTGGACTTGCCAGCAAATGTGGTATATATATATTTCAATCTAGTTGAAAATCACTTAATGGAATTGTATTACCAAAATTCTTCTCTTCACATAGGATCATTTCGAATTACTAAATGTTGAAAGAAAGTTTACCATAGATTTGAAAACATTGACAAACCATTTTCGACAAATTCAGAGTGTTCTTCATCCTGACAAATTCAGTAATAAGTATGTATTTACAGGCAATATCAACAATGATCTTCGATGATTTCAATTCGATTTCAATTTTCAGAACCGATAAAGAACAACATTTGTCAGCTGAATGGAGTTCCCTGGTCAATAAGGCATACAAAGTTCTTATGTCACCGATTCAGAGGGCCGAGTATCTTTTGAAATTGCACCAAGTTGAAATACCAGAAGGGAACACAACCATAAACACTGATTTTTTATTGAAAATGATGGAACGAAACGAAGAAATTGATGAGGTTGAATCAAAAAATGATTTGCTCAATCTGTTGCAGGGAGTGCAAAAGGATTGCAATGAATGTATCGATCGACTAGAAATATCTTTAGCAGAAAACAGATTGGTTGATGCCAAAGATCAAGTTATCCTATTAAGATACTTACTGAGTTTGGAAAATAGCATTAAAGAAAAAGGCAACCGGATTGGCGTCGTCTTATAACTTTGCGAATAAAACATAACAGACAAATTAAACTTTTTTCGCATTTTATTCATTCGTTTTCTTAACGCATACTTAAGTTTATTTTTTTTGTTTAAAGTATATTAGCTTTCTTGAAATGTATGTTTGCAATTTGTGCACAAGTTGATCATTTTGCTATGGGATTTCAAAGATCGGAGCGGAGTCGCTTTACTGTTATTTGTCCAAATTGTTCCAGTGTACTGGAGTCATATCTATGAATATTTTATTTCCAATTCCCAATTGCTGCAATTAAAAAAAAATACGATTTTTTTGAATCTTTAATCTTTTACAAGTTTTTGGATCTTGAAGCAAATGGAATCGTTTTTTTCTTCTCAAAATTTCATATTATTTTTGATTTTTAAATCGATTAATATCTGTTTTGAAGATGCCTTGAATGATTTTATCTTTGTTTCATTTTCGTTGAAAAGAAATTAAGATTATATTCGTCATTGCAATTCGTTCAATTAAGTTTAATAAAAAAATGATGTAAATCATCAAAAATATTATTTTTGTATTCCAAATGGAATGGGGCCAGATCTGGATCTAGCAAACTATGGATAATGAGTAATTGTTTTAGTTCGCTGGCTCTGTCGAGTCTGAGCTTTGATGCCAAGTTAAACGCTCTTCATAAAATTTGATAACGATTTGCGGGCATTTCACATTGGCTTGGGATGATGGCACCAAGTCAGCCTCGTCTGTGTCTTTCCATTTCATCAAGAACATTAGCTGGCCGCTACTGTCAGTGGCACCTGTAACGAGAAAATAAATCATCAATATTTATTCCAAATGGTTCAAAAATCAATCATCCGCATTATATTTACCCAAAATTTTTTCCGGTTCCAACCCACGATCGAACCCAGTGAGTTTTTTGCTGTCGGGCATCTTCTTTTTAGCCGAAGTAGGTTTATCGGGAGGACTTCCAGAACGTTTCTTTCGGTCATCTTTACCTATAAATTACAAATACCAAATCAAAATAGAATTTATGATATTTTCTTCTATCGACATATTCGAAGGTGAAAACTAACCATTTTTCTTTTCATTTTCTTTTTTTGTGCGTTGCTCTTCGAACGCAGAAATTAGATCTGGACAGTCCAAGTTCTCTTCTGGCTCCCAAGTGTTGTCATCGGAACTATAGCCATTCCATTTCAAATAGTACTCAACCTGCAAGATGCACATAACCAAAAACAAATAACAGTTTTTGTAAATGGCAATTATTGAAGCGAATTAATATCAATATTACATCTTTAATATAAAAATGTCATCATATTTTTTTAACAGATTTTCATATAATTGTAAATCATCACGATACCAACCTTTCCATTTCGGACTCGACGGTTCAGCACCTTCTCAACGGAATACTCTTCTTCGGCTCCGTCTTTTGACATTTTTTTATTTTATCGCGAATTTATTCGACAGCGGTATAAAATCTTCGATTATATTTAAGAAATTTTAAGAAAGTAAACGGATATAAGAATTAGTTATGCGTTAATATTTCAATTTGAGTGGAATTAAAACCTAAAATGCCGAACTCTACGATTATAAAAGCGAAACCACGCTTTGGCGACAAAAATGGTGAAAAAAAATATTTGTATATTTCAAATTACTTCTCCTTGGCGTTTCAGTAATGCTACATACCGTATTTGATACAATATTATAATATATTTTTCAGATCAGTGAAATTCAATCTTTATCGTCGTTAAATGTAGCTATTTTTTCGAAATGGTCAAACGGGAATGTCTTGAGTGCTGCGAAAAATGATGCACAACTTGCAGCCATTAAATTTCGACGATTTAAAGAAAAAACAAATACAAGCACAAAGAATGCGCGCGCGTACACATACAGAAAAGATATTCAATAACTTCACTTGGTGAAATAAATACACACTCCCGTTTGACAGAAACATGGATACAGAGAATCGATGAAGTAGTTTTGGTGTATTTGTGACTTGTAGCCATCTATTCAACATCGCATAATATCTTATAGGACATCAAACGCGTTTTGTGAACCGAAATTGAAAAATAGAGCAATTCCAATTTTGTAGACAACTTCATAATGAAATTTAATGCATATTGATTTGCAAAAAATGAATTTTCAATACTTACTGTTTGAAAAATTATAGTTATGAATTTTCCCAGAATCCACCGTCGCCAATGGTTAGTACATAAAGAGATGCGTTAGTCTTACTTCACAAACAATGAAATCACAACTGACCGGTATGGCGTCTCGAATGCTCTTTGTGTTATAGGTTTACTTAGTATTGTAAAAGTGTTCAAATTAAACAAATGAGTTTCTGGTGGCGACCCCTGCCATAGAAAATTCATGCGATGTTTTGCACTGTGGTGAGTTGGTGAGAAGCCTCATCAATATGGAATATGGAATGTGATGGAATTTATTCTAAATGCAAAAAGAATAAAACAATCGCTTGAAGGTTATTTAAATCATTTTTTTTTCAGCATACAATAATAAAATAGCTGACCTAGTATTCTTGGATCCTAATAAAATCCTAGTATTTGATAATTGAAATTCAATTCATAATTATAAACAGCGCCACCGCTACTGGAGCGCATTTCGCCCAAAACAACGTAAACATATCAACAGGTAGAAGTGGCATGCAAACCATTGTATTGCGAAAGTAAATCGGTAAAAAATTGTTTTTGGATGAATCAACATTCATGTTTCCATAGATCTGTTTCATCATTGTTCAACAATATGTTCGATTCCAGCGACAATATAAATTTACTTTTATCAATAAGTCTGCACAGAATGTCGTTTTGTTTGTGGTGTAGAGCAAATGAGTTCACGTTCGTGTATCGGTCATATGTACATGTGTTGGTTGAAATGAATGAGTGAAACACCAAATTCCCATGCATTTTATTTTTATTATCATTGTAACTGTGATTGTTGCTATTTAGTGGCTGAGCTCTATCAACTTAAACACGAATACCAATGGTATGTCGCGCGCTACATAAATGTTATTCGGTATTTGGTTGCGGATATGAATGTGTGTGCCTATGATTTTGTTTTTCTACTTCTCCAATAATGAAGTTAGAGTACTGAGTATACGTGCGCTTTGATCGCCGTGTGGCTGCCAGTAATTCATCGACAGTCATCTCAGAACGATTGCGTGTATTATCCAAAAAGGACACACATTACAGACTTCAATTTTGAGAAGAGAGAGGAGGAAAAAATAAACAAATTTTCAAAAATAAAAGGAAAAAGTATCGACATTTAAATGTTTTTTTTGTATTGTTCAAAAATAGTTCTTCATTTGACTCAAATTGCTAGTGAATGAAGAAAGAAATTTACAGTTTTCAATAAATTATCATTTACATTTGTTGCATCGAGGGAAAAAAATAAATATAGTGAAAATCCAAGTGAGAAAATAATTTTCCAGACCAATCCAGTCTGAATGTTCGTTGAACTATTTTTTAGAAATTGATTTTATTTCATGCATGGAAGTACTTCAATCAACGACTATTCGATTTCACAATAACAAGAAATGCAAATTATTGTAAAGAGTCAGCGTTTTGAATGGCAAAGTTACGCACTCAACAGTGAACACCCCTTTTCAAGGCGACAATAACTAACTCTACAGTGTACATCACTTTGATGGAATTTAGTGTCAATTCATTTATAGAATTTATTATTAAGATTCAATGTTGAATGTGTGAAAAATTGTGAACATTTGAATATTGCGTGTTTTGAAGCAGTGATTTCAATTTTAATGCGATGTTAGTTACATGCCTTGAATAACTATTGGTGATTAAGTAGATTTCGAAACGATTTGTTGTTGTTAAATTTTGTATTGAATTGTTCCTTTTGGAACGACCGTCGAAACGCCAATAAAGTGATAATTTTCTGATTTGAAAGTCATGAAAATGCCAGCTAATTCAATTGATTTTGTGCAAGAAATTCCAAATTATCGATCAGTGATTCAAACCAAATTTTCATTCACAAATTCAATTTTTGTGTGAACGGCATTACGTCCAAACTCTATTGGCAGCAGCATCATGTTGTGTAAGTGTTCGAAGAGCAATCTGATTAGTGACTTATCAGTTGTGACCTTCTTTTTGGTTTTCCAATCGAAATAGCGAAATCAAATGCCTCAAAAATACTCTATTAACTCAGTTCATATTTATTTGCCATAACCGTGTGAAAATCAAATAGATCGAAATCATTTTCACCGATATATCTAATTAAAGTTACATTCAAATTAATACATACGTCAATTTCAACTATGAAACATGAATTCACCAGTTGTACGCCGGAGAAACGGCAAACCTGGTTTTATTCTCGTTCCTTTGTCTTCTTCATATTCTTCGTATGATATCGATGATTCATTCGATGGACGACCAAAAAAAAAACAAAGACTTTAAAAAGTGCGTGTCTGTATTGTGAATCGGTTGGTTCGTGCGTGTTTGATAAGTGAACCACTGCAACAGAATCTCAAAAAGAATAGAAGAAGAAAATATTAAGAAACATCGTTTTTGATCGAAGAAGCAGTTTTCTGCTCTTCAGCTCTGTTTTTATCATCTTTTATGTGTGCTGTTATGTGTTTACCCATTTTGAAACGATGAAGAAAAAAAATCCGTTTTGTACGATTATTATTATTACATGAATTGGATACCTTATGTCTCATTTGTTGGTTTATTCTCTTTCATTTATATACGAATCTGGTTTTCATCATGATGCAAATGGTGAAACCAAAGATAGTAAAATTTGCGCGGATCTTTAGATTGTCTTTAAATGGAAGTTTTCATCGTTTAACTCTACACATTCACGGTTTTTAGTCCAATGAGGTGATCACTGATCACATATCATTTTGATATCTTTGTGCATGGCAATTTGTCTGGATGCCATTTTCATGTATTCGATAATAACACAATCACCGGACAAGCACTGCATCTATATTATGAGTAAGATGACGATAAATTTGTTGCCGATGCGTAAATAAAAGTGGAGAAATAAATAATAATAATATGGCATTCGTTCTGTTGGTAGTTGGTTCTGAAGCTAAAGTTTCATTCATGTAATTTTGTTTGCACAAGGTCCATCATCGAATGCTACACTAATAAAATGATAAAATCGATCTCAAGTGATTTGCATTTTCGTATTGAATTGTTAGTTGAATAAATTTAGATATTGATCATTCGCAATGTTCAAAATTTGAAATATTCAATGGCTTTTTATGAGGCCGGCATTTGTCGTTGATCCTAAAGTGGAAACTTTTAATGATCAATGTCTCTTCGAATTTAGGAATAATACCTGACTGTTCGATATTGAAGTTTTTATTCATTTTTATTTCTTTTTTCATTGTAAATGCACAGTTTGCAGCTGACCTGGAGATATAAGAATGAAGCACTATCAAACTATTGAAAAATCAAGAAATAACATTTAAAAATAAAATAGTATGAATAGAAATATCGTTATTAATTTTTTGTGCTATTATCCTGCTGTGTAAATTGAATTTGAATTTGTTATTGTGAAATTTGTGTTTTGTAATTATTATTATGAGTGAATATATTTTCAATGTTTATTTGTTTTCGTATGATTTTTTATCGATCCACCCAAAAATATAAATTGTCTTAAAGTTTAGGAAATGTTCATTCTATGTTTTCCAATTTCCTGAACAAAAAAGTGTATTCAAACAATCTCCAATCCAAATAAAACTGATGAGAAATTGAATTTTGATGAAATTCAATTAAAAAGAAATACCAAACATGGTCAATATGGTAACACTCGGCTTACAAGCGCTCGAATTCACTGATTGTCTCCTCGACAGTCCGGACTTTCGTGAGAATCTCAACCAACACGAAAAAGAATTGGATAAAACCAGCCAACAAATAAAGAGGATTATCAAGGAAGTTAAAGATTTATTAGCTGCTGCCAAATGTAAGTAAATTCAATTCATTCTTTATTTTTTTCGCCATTTCTGTTTCAAAGGTGTTGAACCTGGGCCTGGGGCCTGGAGCCTGAGTTCTTGTCTACAGGACCATGAATATATGTATCAGATCAAAATGAACCAGTATTTTGGACGATAGACACAATTCGCTTCCATTTTTGGTGACAATACTCTCAGATTCTGTAGAAAATATATTGTTGATGAATCCGTGAACACTCGTTGACTTTGAAGCGAATCTCGGTTATCGTTTATCGTGTTTAAATATTTGATTAGCATTTTACATGATATGGAATATGGAACAAAACAAAATGCTTGAATGTGCCATACGTTCCATATGACGAAAAAAAATTTCAATATAAAAATTGGCAGGTATGTTTTCGGTGACAAATGCCCATGCAATATGTATTGTTTTTGTTTTTTTCACAACTTCACTTTTTTCTGCCGTAATTTGTGAATAAAAATATTCCATTCAATGCTTTTGAGGCTGTGAATTTTTCCTCTTGATATTGAAACGAGTCGTTAACATTAAACTGACTGTGGATCATGACAAATTCAGATCTCGTGACAAAAAACGTCACGTTGATGGTGTGGAAACGATACACTGCATATCATAGATAATTTGTTGATTGGTAGTTATTTGTAATATGACTTTTTTTTCCGATTGGCAAACTGGAAACTTTAATCAACCAATTTCCAATACGATTTTATGATTCCAAATTGTCGCCGCTTCGGGTACCGCAAACCCACAAAATGTTTGGATCGGTGAAAGTTGAATGGTTTTCTTTTTAAACAAAAGCTGGCCACATGTTGGCGAAAAAAAAGAAAATATTGAAAAACAAAATGATGGTTCCGCAATTGATGGTTCATCTGTCGCCAACTCAATTCAACCCCATCATTACTACTTGATGTTAACAATCCCTGAATGATCGAAACTCGATCACAAAGCGAAATTAATGGGATTCACATTCAGAACAGAGGCCAATGAAAAGAATTCGAAACAAAAATAGCGTTGTTCCATTCATTTTCGTTGTATTCAATTCTCATTTTATCTATCCAGTCGCTATCTTCCATCTATGGATTAGTCGAACACAGCCGTCATTGTGATGAAAAAATTGCTTTCGTTTTCAGTGTTCAGATAACGTTTGAGAGTTTCATTGATGATTTTCGAACGATCTGTCAAATTATGCAGAATTGGAGAAAAAAATAATCATATTATTATCGCTCGTTATGAACAAAATCAAACATCAGCATTATTTGTCTCTTGTTTTTAAACTCTTTGCACATCAATTCCATTCTCTTATTCACATATCGAATGATCACTTTTTATCAATTTATTGATTATTTTGTTTGTTTTATTTTTATGAAAATGGTTTGAGCTGATTTCAGGTGAAATTTCGAACACAAAAATCTCTGAAATATGTAATTAATGACAAGCAAGATTTTTTATGTTTTTTGAATCAAATAAATTTTTGGGTAAAATAAAAATTGGATCAAAAAATCATTTTTATCTACAGCGTTTAACAAAAGCTAATGAAAGTTTACACGATTATAGCATGATATTTTATAAGTGTCGATATCTCATGAAAAAAGAAAAACAAGTAGAATTCGATAGTACCGAATTCAAAAATATGCACCACGGAACGTAGCAAACTTGAAATTGTTATCGAATTCTTTTTGTTGTCCGAAAAAAAATTCCAAGAAAAATTTTCCAAAAAAAAAATTTCCAAAAAACATTTAAAAATATGAGAAATCTTGGTCGCCGGTGCGATGGACCATATTTTCTAATTGGAAGTTTTTCGTGCTCCTTAAAACACTAAAGATATACATACGTGGTGTGCAGTGTGCATAGTGGATAGCAAAACCCATATCTATGCATGAACCTAAACCAGTTGCTCTCATGTAGTTTCATCTAATGTGATCTACCAATCTGTTTATGCTTCAAACAGTTGTACTTGTTCTTCATGGAATCAGAAATAAGGTCAACAAGTCGATCGAACCAATAAAATGATTCGAAAAGTATTTTTCGACCTAGAATGTGCATCAAGCTAAAAGGAACTCATTGTTCAATATTGTGATAGACAATGGATCGATTTTTTACACTGAAAATGCTCAAGTCAATTTAATAATTCTTTATTATATTGAATTTCGTCTCCATCGTCCAATTATTGGATCGTGAATTTTATCATTGCACGACTATAAGCGATAGCGGATAAAAAGCAAAACAGAGTGATTTTAATCAATATCAATATTGATCTAAGACACAATCATGTAGTATACATATAATACGTTTGAAGCTTATAATGAAACCATCTGTATTTGCTAACGATAAAATATGATATTTTCAATCATAGCTCGAACTCAATCGCATCAAGAAAGTAAGACATCGCAGAGATAAGTAAAGCAAAAAAAGAAGAAATGTGAATGCACTAACAAGACGATTGCCATTGCATTGACACAAACACGATGATGACATGTTTAATAGTCGATTGATATTTTCTCTTTACTTGAACAACCAATCATATTATTTACGCTTTGTGTTGTGTTGTTTCGGAATGCCATTGAATGAATAAAAAAACTGTGGCTAATGTGAGGAATTGGAACGTGACGTTTTAGCCGGCTACTGAACTACTTGCTTTCATCACTGTTTTTGGTCATGTATCTTGTAATGAAGATCGAAAGCTCTGAAACAGTCAAACAATGAATGCCACTAAATTTGAATATATTTCTCTGACAAGCGTAAGCGATTTGTCCGAATGTTACATTGAATCAAAATCTCCCTTGAACCATATCAATAATAATTTGAAATTACATTATGATGCCAAGTTTTGAGCAAAAGTCTCAATCTATCTCAATAGATCGAAACGAAATCGAATTTCAGCTTCAGTAAACATACAAATACATGCATATTTTTAAATCGGTCAAAAAATGATAGTTAGTAATACTTTTGTATCGACCGAAATTTATTTTTTTAAAAAATATTTTTGAAGATAGATCGATATCGATTGTGTTTTGTGTTTTATTGATATTGTGCACTGAATGCTCAATGACGTTCATATCCTCGAATTGTAAATCATAAATAATATTCGTATCCTGATCGTTTGCCGATCATCGATCACCCCAAGTATTTTCAATTAAAATCAAATATATATGTATATTTAATTCGAATGAACTAGTTTGCGATTTCGGAAGTTAAAGAGTATAAAGTGATAAGAGCTGAGGATTTCAGATTGATTTTTCATGGATTTCATTATACTGAAGTCGAAAATTAGCCTAACCGGCTGGAAAATGACACAGTGAGCAGTATTAATTTTTTGATAATTTTGAAGAGAAAACTGCGAATACAGGAAATATTCGCCGACAATGACGAAGAAAAAACAGAATAAACAAATAATAACAAACGAAAAAAAGTTGGTTTGAAAAACTGATAGAAAAAAATGTTGGGAAAAGAATTAGAAACAAGCAGAACTCGATAGTACCGAATTCAAAAAAATGCACCAAAGATCGTATCAAACACTTTTTGCTGTCCATTCGATCTGAATTAAAATAAAAAATTTGACATTTGAAGTATAACAGGAATTCCGAAACGCACCGAGTGCTCAGAGTGAGCCTTGCTCCGTAGCATCAATATGGAACTACTGAACGCACTGAGCCAAAATTGCTCACAGCTAGGTGGGCCATGAGCCGCTCACGTGAGTGTGTGAGTTTTCTGAAATTTAAGCATTAAAAACAAATTTTTTTGAAGGAGCCTAATACAAAATTTATTAAAATAACTAAATTTTGTTTCAATTTAAAATATGCAATGTAAATTATGGGAGAGGTGCGCTGCTCACTCGATTAAATTTGAGTCGTAAGTAGCTCATCGCTTACTAGTCGTGGTTCAAAAGACGCACTGAGCTAAAAATGACTCGTAGTTCATGTGCGTTTTGCGCGCGTGAGTGTACGTTTTGGTATCCCTGATTTATAATTTGCAGACATCTTATATGTTTCTATGCATTTTGAATCATTTCCATTTGATTAGCGAAAAAAATAGATTTTGAACTATAGTGAGGAGGGGGGTTTGGGAGCTAGGTCAACCCAAAGAGGGGGTCCCTAGGGGGATCCATCTTCACGAATGCGAACACGAATGTTTGCAAATGCCCACGAATGCTAGCAAATGCCACAAATACTCTGCAAATGGCACGAATATTTTGCAGATTTAACGAATTTTTATGAATAATTTCGAATATTTTGACAGTTTCAATTGACAGCTCAAGTTAGCTTTATGAATAATAATATATTTTCACCGCTAAAAATTTGGAATGCGAAAATTCTGATTTCTTTCTTCGAGTAATTTTTTATTTTTGTTTAAAAAAATAATGATTCGAAAAGATATTGCATTTGCAAAAATTG
Organism: Mayetiola destructor; assembly: GCA_000149185.1. NCBI lineage: Eukaryota > Metazoa > Arthropoda > Insecta > Diptera > Cecidomyiidae > Mayetiola > Mayetiola destructor. The sequence continues at coordinate 149,245 of GL501596.1, forward strand.
TAGCTGAAAACATGAATGAAATAAGGGAAAATATGAAAGAGAATCCAATAATTTAGATAATTCTTTTTTTAAAATCATCGTTACCGTATTTTGTTTTTGTTTGAAAGAATGTTGTTCATCATTGTCTAATTATATTGAGGCATCTTTTCGAAAATATCTGTTTTATAGACGTAACCCTAGCGGGGGAACCTCGTTAAAACAACAACAATATTATAAACGAGAGACGAAGGATCGTAGATATCCCTTACGGGGAAAAATTCGTTGATATTTCACCAAAACTAGAAAATACAAAACCCCTATTATGTTTACATTTTCTGAAAGAATTTTTGTCAAATTCCTGTACATTTTTGTCAAATTCCTGTAGACTTTTGTCAAATTCCTGTACAGTTTTGTCAAATTTCTTTACACTTTTGACAAATCCATGTACAGAAAATTGTCAATTTTCTGTACACTTTTGTCAAATTTCTGTACACTTTTGTCTAATTCCTGTACATTTTTGTAAAATTCTTGTACAAAATGTCAAATTCATGTACAGAAAATGGATATTTTCCTGTACACTTTTGTCAATTTTCTGTACACCTTTGTCAAATTCCTGTACACTTTTGTAAAAGTCCTGTACAAGATGTCAAATTAATATACAAAGTCTTTTAAACCGTTGTGATCATCGCATCATCTCTTACCTCGTGTACGGTTTTTCGCTTCCTCTCAGGTCAGACTAATAAATCAAAGCGACAGCAGTGAATAAGCGTCATTCGTGTATGTTTTTTATTAAATACTGTGTCGCACCTAAACAAGAATCGAAAGTGAATGATTATTTTCTTGTAATATTCAGACAATGAACAAAAAAGGGTGCAACCAGCATAATAATACCATTGACAATTTTTATTTTGAGTCAATTTTAGAAGAGATGGGTAACAGATACATGGTATATTAATACACGTATTTGAATAGCTATAGTTTCATACCCACAACATTATTGATTGTCGAACTCTTTCTCATATTTTCCTGTTATTTTTAATAAATGTTGAATTCGAAATTTGAGGAGCGATCAAATTATTGAACATCTTTGAATTTCTTCTCTGTTTCTTCTTTTAAATTTTATGAAATTTCAAAAATGAGCAAATGAAAGATTATTCATATGATTGCATGTGGCACACGGATGACTTTTAAATTCTCTTTATATTTCATATCAATCTGATGTGTTGAAGAATTTGTTTTCAGCAGGGATGTCAAGATTTTATTGCTTGATGTGGAACATTAAGTTATAAAATCGTTATATATATATATATATATATATATATAATATATATATATATATACTA
>GL501596.1:177226-194567 GCA_000149185.1 Mayetiola destructor
TCAACCGCCAATGTCGATTTTGTGTGTGATGAGTATTTTTGTCGATATTCGCATTCAGCTTGTAACAAGAACTGCATGTCGTCTTCATTCTTGGTTAGTAATTAATTGTAATCTTCAATCAGTTTCACTCCACGTTCGGCATCATCATTTACGGCACGAATTTTATCTATTTTTAATTTTCCATCTATAAAGTCTTTATTATATTCCTAATTTGATGGATCCGTTGACAGAAATGCTTTTGAAATGTCAAAACGATCGAAAAATGCCATTGTATTCGGTGTTATGAATTCATGAAGATTCATTTTGCAAAAATTTGACAGTTGGCTCGGCATTAGTTTATATCTTTTGTTATTCTGTGGCTTTTCTTCGTCTGTTTCAGCGTCATAATTTAGGATCTGTTGCGCCATTTCCCGCTTTTCTGCAACACGAACTTCTGGATCGAATATGGCGAATGCAATACATTCATCGCTCAGATACCATAAATGGTTACAGAATTTTTTCATTGCCAGCTCGGACATTTCGCGGTCGATTTTTCTGTACTGATATAAACTCTTCATTAAGCTGAGATCATGATTTGGTGCATTTATCGCATGAGTACAGAGAAACCAAGCTTTAACATGATATCTAATAGTGTAAACGATAATGCGCCGAAGTGCTTGAACTTCTTTGCTCGACATTTTGAATTGGCCTCTGAACATGAACATTTTGAGCGAATAAATTAAATTTGCCATCCATCTGGCTTGGTGGATGGTTGCCGGTTCGCGGAAAGTCATTTTTTTCGAATAGCCACCCAAGAAGATCAAAACCAATTGAAGGAGTTCCTTATAATCATGGCGAGCTATTTCCTTTTTGATTTCATTTTGACAGAAAATTATGATGTTATCCTGAATATCACCCAACGCTTTTTTCATAATTTCATCGTTGATACCTGGTTCAAACTTTGTTTTGTCAATCGAATTCCAATTCTTCTTAAATCTAATGAATATTGGTAGAGTTGGTCCGTTTGTAGGTCCCAGCAAAGAAGTTACAATACTACCAACAATGATTTCGAAAATATGATGGCGGCAAGCTAATGCAAGCAATGATCGGCCGATTTTTTTTCCAAAAGAACACAAGCTCCATTGTATTTGCTGGTATTAGCGGCTGTTGTGTCGAATACCATTGCAACTATTTTATTCACGATGTTTCAGGTGACAGCTAAATCAAATACAGCATTCGCTGATTCAGCACCTGTCCCAGAATTCATTTTTGGTATTCCAAGCAACTGGCTTCCAGATCTCTGCGAAAGAATTACTGGGATGCGGTCTACTTTATCTTTTCCAGTTAAATCCGTCAGAATTTTTGTGTCCCGATGTATGACTGCATATTCAGCCTTAAAAAAAACAAAGTTCAAGTGTGAAAATGATTAATATCAGCAATTTTATGAAATTAATACCGAATAATTTTCTCTTATTCTGTTTGCTGTCGTCTTTCGATTCTTTTTCCGATGAGCATTCAAAGTTGAACGGCTGATGTTCAAATCATTTATATCGTGTCCGAGCGATTCAGCAATAGCTGAAATTATGTGCATTGCTTTGTAGTTACATATTTAAGCCGCATCTAATGCAGCCACAATGCGTTCATTGATGAAATCGACTTTTTTCTTCTTCTTATTTCTCAATTGGCTGACCGTGTTTTCATCGTTGTCTTGATACATTTCATTTTGATCGGAATCTTCATGACAATGAATCATCGCTGTTTGATTTCAATGACAAAAAACAAAATGAGTTAATGTGATGCATACCATGAAAAAATGTTAGAGATGTAACCTTGTTGTGCCAGCGTTTCATTTTCATAATGTCGTCGTTTTCTCTCTGTCTCCTTTTCAATTCGATCGTTCCGTCGCTTTGCTTTCTGCATTGCCTTTCTATCAACGCCAGCCAGACCACCTACACGATTTTCACTTCTTTGATCAATTTGGAGAATTTGGCCATCTTTTGATATCATATTCATCGCATTTGAATGTGCAATGTCAAAGAGCTGATTTATATTTCTTAAGAATTCCTCTTCCACTTTTTTTTGGTGTTCATTTTGACGATGTAAATTTTTGCAAACGCCTCGCCATTCGTAGTATATTTTCTCAAGTTTCTCGATGCAATGATGTTCTTGTCTTGTCGGAATTGCGGCCTTGTTCCAAAACAAAATCGCTTCACGCACAGCCAGAGTTGAACTTTCGCGTAATTTCGTTTTCAGCGTTCTCATGTTGAAAAAAAAAACTTGAAGAACTTCTTTACTGGTTGGTAATTTTGTTCCCAGCATTTTAAATTGTTCAAAACCAATTAAATTAATTTTTGTATCGGAACGTAGACTTCGTTGCATCTTGAAAAAATAATTTATACTGCACTGATCAACTACTGCGATAGACTGATTGAAAATGAACTTTATCTGTCAGAAAAATACGCTTCAAAACCATCATTTGATTTATGTGAGAGAGTGAGAAGAAGACAGCACATAGAAATACTCCAGACAGAATGCGATGCAAGCTACATCGATTGTTTTCGAGGTCTGTGTGTGCAGTGTGCATACCATTAGATAGCTATCTGTTAAGGCACCGTTCACACTACTGTTTAAAATCAATATGCGTCTAAAATTGCCTTAAATAATGCTTTAGAGCTGAAAAATTGTTGAAATTGGATTTCATGTACTTCTTGAATGTATAATTTAGGTAAATAAAACCATTTAAGCTTCAGAAATATTGATATACGCGGCAAACTTTAATCAAAAATCGAGACAAATGGCAGAAATGATGATTTTTGGCATATTTGGTTACAACTCAGCCTTGAGGCACGGGTTTTCAAATCCAGATTTGTAAACCAATGATGCAGTTCTCTTTTTTTACTCTTAAGAAAAAAAATTAGAGTGTGAGACGACCGAAAAATTCTATTTTAGCGCATTTAGGCTAGTCTACTAAGTGTGTTGAAACGTTTAACGCTGCGTTGCGCTCTGTCATGAAGCGCTCCTCACTGAAGCCGCTTCTAGGACCGTTTTTTTACAAAAATTGAGTGAGGCGCGCTCCGTACATGTGCGAATTCTAGCCCTGCGTAATAATTAACTTTCGCTCTACTTTGATAGTGAAACCATTAAGACATGTATCATATAACCGATCTCCAAGTTCGAATGCTCGTCTCTTTTAACCGTTGGTAAAACATAACATTGTCATGAATTTGCATAAAATTAACTGAAAAAAAACTGGATGCAAGTCGGTATGTGTAAGTATCTGTGTGTGTTTGTGTGCAATCTGTCTGCACTGTACAATGTCGAATGTGTATCCAATGTGCCAACATAATTGCCGATTGCGAGACAACAATCCACAAGAGAAGTCGCTTGTAAAATAATAATTTTGAAATGCAATTTTTCTTTATTTTTCGCAGACTTTGAAATTTATAAATTAATAGAAAAAATAGCGCTAAGTCATTATGTACAATGCACAGGTATACGCAATAATCGTAAATCTATTCATTTCACTCAGAGATGAATTTGGTCCGACGATAGGGAGAGAAAAATAAATTTATGTACTTAAGTCTGTGTACTAAACGAATGGACGGCCGTCCGAATGAGCGCGTTCATTCGTGCTACACAAATCGAAGTTGCGTTGAGAGACTTTTTATTTTTATAGCTCATCATTCAAGTCACAGCTCTATTTCGTACATTTAAGGAATTCCTAATATTATTTGAATTGTGGAAACATATTACATAGTATGTGCATCGATAAGCTAGTGTTGTTGCCTAGTATGAGCCACTACTCATACTATCAAAAATATATCAAACCGAAAATCACAGATGCAAAATCAAAGCAAATCGTCGCCACTTACAGAAACGTATACTGTTTTCTCTTTTCCTCTTTTTTTCTTTTTATGGTTCGGCCGACGGAGAGCAGTGATTTTATCGATATTGTTCCGTGCGAATAGCTTGGTTTTAAAAATTGATATAATTTGCAGAATGTACAAATGACGCTGTCAAGCAATGAAACAAATAAACAAACACAAACAACATACAAATGCGAATAAATAAATTTATCCAATACATTTGCATATTCGCACAGATCGGAATTGAAACAAGCAGAATTCGATCGTACCGAATTCAAAAATATGCACCACAGGTCGTGCTAAATACCAAACGTTAGAATGATATCAAAAACTCGTCTTTCGCAATCGATCCGAATTGAAAACATAATTTTTTTGGAAATTTCGAGAAATTCAAAAAAAATTTTCAAAGATCCATACAACCTAAGGGTTTCAAAACCTAAAAAATCCTTCAAAAACCACTAAAACCTGATTTTGGCTCCGTGGAGCACAGCTGGTGGCTTCCAAATTAGGAAGGTCATAAAAAAACCTCATAATTTTCATTTAGCCTGATAAAATCCCAACAGATCCGATGAAATCCCATTAAATCTCAAAAAATCCACTAAAACCTGGATTTTGGCTCCTTGGAGCACAGCTGGTGGCTTTCCGAATAGAACTAGTCACTATTCCTCCCCAAAATCTATCTAAATCCGAATTTGTAGATCGATTGCAATTCAGGAAGTTAGTTAAAAAGTGAGAAGAAGAAGAAAAAAAAAGAAAAAAAACCAAACGTAGTAATGCACCACGCTGCGCTGTTGAATTAACATGTTTTCCGTCGGCTGAACCAAATAAAGAAAGAGAGAGAAAAAGAGAGAAAAATTATGCGTTTCGCAAATAATAAAAAATTCGTTTTGATTTTGCATTGGTGGTTTTCGGTACTTTGAAAGTTCTTTTGAAATATTTTTGATAGTATGCGTAGTTGCTCATACTAGGTTGTTGCTGTGTATTTCATCGAACAAAAAAACAAGGCGTTATGAGCTCATTTTCCTTTGACATTTCCTCTTTCCCTTAGAACTAACTTCATGACGTTTAGAAGAAAATATGAATAAAATTCCAAACCAAACGTAGTAATGCACCACGCTGCGCTGTTGAATTAACATGTTTTCCGTCGGCTGAACCAAATAAAGAAAGAGAGAGAAAAAGAGAGAAAAATTATGCGTTTCGCAAATAATAAAAAATTCGTTTTGATTTTGCATTGGTGGTTTTCGGTACTTTGAAAGTTCTTTTGAAATATTTTTGATAGTATGCGTAGTTGCTCATACTAGGTTGTTGCTGTGTATTTCATCGAACAAAAAAAACAAGGCGTTATGAGCTCATTTTCCTTTGACATTTCCTCTTTCCCTTAGAACTAACTTCATGACGTTTAGAAGAAAATATGAATAAAATTCCACTTTCGATTAAAGGAATCGTTTTTACGACTAAAATTTCACGCTGAGAGAATCAACCGATAGAAAGACTGGAATTTCTTGAATTGTTGTCGCCGAAATTTTTCAATAATTGATTTATTTAGTGAGACCGCATCAATTCCATATTCGTTTAAAAACATAGAAATAAAGTCACAAGTTTCATTTTTGCATCGTCCACGTATCAACTGTCACAACTGTTTTTTTTTTTTTGTGAGAACAAAATGCATGGAAACAGATAAACAACAGAACACTTCGGATTTCATCCTATTCGAATAAATTTATTTGAAACCTTTTTCACTGAATGGACGCAGACATTTGTATGAAACAAACGAATGTTTGATTTATGGTTGAATATAGTCACAAGTTTAATTCTAACTGACTCAGAACTATGCAAATTCACAAACCCAAAATCCCATTAATTTTTAAGATATTTGGTATATTTTTGCTTTTTAATTTTGATAACACATCCCAGAAGCTCACAACTATTATATTGGTAGTTTATTACTTTGATTTTGAAAAGAGGTCACTGGCATTCACAAAACTGTTAACTTGTAATTAAATCCTGAACATGAAATAAGAACTTTGTTTATCAAACAAAAAAAAAGAAAAGAGGTTCGCATCTTATAATTGCATACGATTGGCGGTGGATACATTGGTTCATGGCTCTTCATTCTGAATCACACCATAAACTCATAAAAAACGATTCTTTTAATCGAAAGTGAAAATTTATTCATATTTTATTCTGAACGTCATGAAGTTAGTTCTAAGGGAAAGAAGAAATGTCAAACGAAACGCATCGATCCCAAAATAACGCAGCGCTGCCAAGTCTTCGTACATTGTATGGAAACCTAGATCTCCATACTTTAGTACAAAAATTTAGTTTTCTCTCCCTATCATCGGACCAAATTCATCTCTGATTTCACTTGCTCATTTTCTTAAAGCATTGCACTTGACGATAATCGGTTTGAATGCACAACAAACTTTCTAAACATTGACCTGCATCGAGTTCTCACGATTACCATTTTAACGCTCAATGTACAGCAAAATCATTTCATTGATTAGCATATGATATGGAACTTTACATGTTTATGAATTTATGGTGATACTTTCCATCGTTGCACTGAATAAATTTCCTTGTATGTATAATGTACGTGAAAATATTCCCCCTCCCTACGGGATATAAAATTCGTTATCTATCGTTATTTCATGAAATTCGACAACTGCAAACCGTAATCAAATTTTAAATTATTAATAATTTTTTTTTTAATCAGGAATGATTATGAGCAGTACACACACTAATTTGTTATATATTTTTTATGGCATTATTTCGAAAAATTAATATTTAAATCCCATACAATATTCATATATTGTATGTATAGATTTGTATTGCGAGTATTGATGTTTATAATTAATACAGCAGAAGCGCGAGGCTGCTGTTTGTAAAAAGGCATTTTGAATTGTTTTGGAGTATAATTGACGATTTTGAAATTTTTTTTATTTAAATAAAATATTGAAAAGATAAATTTCCTTCTATTTTGTATGAAACGTACGTACATTATGTAGCTTGCTATACTTCAATACTATGATTTTGCTTGAAAACCCGATTCCAACAATATTTCAATTGCTTGTGTTTCAATGTAAGATAAATTAATCTAGAAGGAGGGGCAAATTTTGGCTGTTTATTTGCCATAAACACCAAAAAATATCGATTTTTATTGATCTCTTGGCAACAATTACAATTTTCCAATCAAACTCAACGATTTCTATTTATCCAGAGTAATTAGATTCCATTTTGAAGAGTTCATTAAATGGAAATTATAATCAGCGAATCAATAAAGATTGAATCACGGCCAAAAAATTGCAATTATTGGATCTTAACCAATCGACTGATTCAATCATAATGTTTGAATGAGGAACGGGGGAATACTGACCATAGATAATGAAAATAAGATAATTTTTCCATAATATATCGTTCATTTGCCTTTCAGTCAAGTGAAATAGTGTACCATCCGAAAATGTTCATGAAGAAGCTTAGCCATAAGCTATAAGCATGAAACATGAGGCGTATGTTGACAGTCGTTTGTCTGGTCTTACTTTTTGTTGTTGAAAAAACGGTGAATTTGATTGCACTTCCAGTCAAAGGAGCAAATTTTTATTTAATTTCCGATAAAACGCAATCGTTTGATTCCAACATCATCACATTTCATTCGTCAATAATACCATGCACACGTTGAATGCACACTGACGACACATGACGTTATTCGACTGCAAGCTCATAAATGTACCGAGAAATAATTTATTTCGATTTCTTCGTATTACTTTCATGCAATGCTCGATCATTTCAGCCACATTTTACTCTTTCACTTTATCTTGATTTTGCTCCTCTCTTGCGATCTAGGTTTGACTACAGACAACGAGTCAAGCATTTAACAATCAACAATCGTTGGTTTGATTACTGGCAAAATGGAAAAATTCAATTTATGAAACGCAATCGAAAATTCATTCAATTAAAAAGTGAATGAAATATTTCGCCTTCGGGCATTCAATCTATGACACAATACTTGACATCATTATTTTCCACATAAACCTAATCTAATATAATATTGTAAAACGTTTTGATGTTGTGTGTTTATTGATTGATTTGGGTGTATAATATTGTTGAACAAGTGGACAGTTTTTCGATCGCCAGGTTAGGTAATACTTCGAATAATGAAATACATATATGCCCAGCTAAGCCTATGTAATTCATACATGAAACGGGACATTTTGTTTTCAGTATTATCAATTGGGTATAAAATTATCTGCTTGTGGACGAACGATTTCAGGCACTTGTGTGCCTTGCATAATATTTGAAATTGTTCAGAACATGCTGCGCGCTCTGGTACTCACAAATGCAATGAAATACAATTTTAAATCACAGTTGTCCTTTCTTCTTACTATTTTGACGATTTAAATTATTCACAGTCAGAGATTGGATGTAGCATTTCATTAAATGAATAATGTTTAGATAATGACTTTCGACCTGGATGCTCTATATTCCTGAGATGATTACTTTATTAAAAAAATTAACAAAATAACGTTCATTTTAACGCGACTATAATATGAAGACGGATGAAAAATAGATGCACGCAACTCAAATTACCATCAATGCGAATTTTGTGTACGTAATCACTTGTTTTGTTCATTTTCTTATGGCGAATCCAAAGCAAATAAGCTGATTCCAGAGAATTGGTTGATCTTTGACCGGTTGACATCCAGTTGAATGCTGAATCTTTAAAAAAAAAAAACTTTCGAACAGGTTGGCCATAAAGAAATTCAATTTTAATATAACTATCATCATAGTTAGCGACTATTAATATTATTTGATGCTGCTGAACAAATTATTAAATATCAAATGAGTCATAGACGAGGCGATGAATGCATGGGTGGAGCACGACATTCAGTCATCGCTAATATTGTTCATGAGACCATGGATCGCGTGTAGGTTGAACTGAACATCTTTCAAAGTTAAATAAATGACTGTATACCGAATGCACATCAAGCCTCAGTTGGTAAAAATGAAATAGATTTTGTCTTTTGTGATAATTTTTTTTCGCTCATTCACATAGATGTGTCAAATATTTAGATGAAAGTTTGTCAACAGCAATGATAGGATACAGTCTAACCACTAATGTTATTTTATTCAGTACATGTCAATGCGTCCGATGGTAGCGCCAACAACCATTATTTTTATGCAACTATCTGATTGTATAACACGAATGAAACAGAGAGAACACACGAAAATGATTTCGGCGCGTTCAAATTTATTTGCATATACAAGTTTTGCGTATCAACTAATAGTAGATGACGTCACCAATATTAGCATTGACATTTACTGAAAAAAATCTCTCTTGTATTCCATCATTGGTCAACGGTTAACCAAAGCCGATGTTGTTCTGCATTACACATACAACATACAATTCTCCCGAAATATTTAACTATTATAATGATTCCCTTCATCAAACATGGCTTCATCAAATGATCTGTGGCATCATCGAATGTTTGTTCCATTCTGTTCGGTTATGTTGTAGATTGTTTCTCATTTTCAGCGATCAAATCGAAGCACTTAATAATAATAACAATAATTATAATAATATACTGCCAATTAATTGACAGAATGCTTGATGTGTTGGACATTTTGTTTGAAGTTATTCTGACGCCTTAAAAAAAAACCTTGAATTACTTCGCTGGACCACTCCTCTCCTGGCTATTGATCTTTGACAATTTTTTCTAATGCTATCTCATAATTTTGACGATTTTTTTCACTGAAATGTGTACGCCACCATTTCATTTGCTCCTAATAGCCTTCGGCTTTTGACAGTTGATAGAACTCATCCAGCTCTATCATCTGTGATGATTTGACAGTTAGCATATCCATCAGGCCTATTCTATAGTCACTTGAATTTAAGCATTTGAAATTAAGACAACTTTTAGAATTGTAGATTGGTACACTAGAGGTACCCGATAGACCAGTAGTATCGGCCTCTCCCTATAGCCAGTCGCTAGCCCGTCCAAAAATATACTAGGTGTGGAATTTTCACTTCCCCGGGATCACTCTTCTCCTGGCTAGTGATCTTTGAATTTGAAAAAAAAATCATAATTTTGACGATTCTGTCCACTGAAATGTGTACGCCACCATTTTTTTTACTCCTTCGGCTTTTGACAGTTGATAGAATCAACTGTGATGATTTGACGGATATCATCTGGAGGAACGCAGTTAGTCATTGTCTCACTTAGAGAATAAGCAGGTAAAATTTTATTAGGATCGGGTACAGTGCCCACAAAATAGATTAAAAATCATGAAAAGTTTGTTTGGAAAAAAAGACATTTTAGACAAAATGTCATTCGCGCTACGCTCATCTGATTTTTCGGGCTTCGGGTATTTACACACAAACAATGAGACGGTTGATGAGAGTGTATGCGTGCTATGAATGAGATTTTGAACCGCATGATAATGCGCACACACAACAGAATAATTCAAGTAACACGATTTTTGCTTTAAACACATAGGAAAATGAGAAAAAAAAAAGTAGAATTCGATAGTACCGAATTCAGAAATATGCACCACAGTTCGTATCAAACTCTTTTTGTTCTCCAAACGATTTGAATGAAAACGTAAAGACCATTTTTTTTTAGAAGAACATTTTTATGAGAAATTTTAATGAGAAAGTTTTTCATGAAAAATTTACCAAAAAAAAATTTTCCAAGAAAAATTTCCCAAGAAAAATTTTCCAAAAAATTTTTTTCAAAAAAGATTTCTGCCCGGAAAATTCCGAAATTTTTTCCAATCGTTGCATTTCCCAAGTTATACCTAAATCCAAAATTTCAGATCAATCGGACAACAAATGAAAAAGTTATGATAATTTTTCAAAAGTGAGAGAAGAACAAAAAAAAAATAAAAAAAGTAGTAATGCACCTTGTGGTGCATTAAAATCAGATGTAATTTTTATTTATTCTACTTATATTTTATTTCAAAATCGGCATACGCACTGATTCATTTTCGATTTCTATACGCCGCTCGATTGTATACTGTGCCTTCGAATGTGTGCAAAGCGTATACCAATGCATAAATGCTAACAAAAGCATTGTTACAGTATCGCTGCGGTACCGCCATGTAAGGCTTACATAGGAACGCATTGCCATGTAAGATGTAAATTTACCCAGCTAATTTTACACATGTAAGCCTAAGACACAGGGTCACAGAGTTCTATCAAGTTAAATATCCTCAAATGTCAACTGTTGGTGCCATCTGACAATTGTCATTGCGTTTATGTTATTTTGTGTGATGAATCTACAATTTTTATGTATAACTTCAGGCGTTCATCATTCAAAATAACGTACAGGATAAGACAAATGTCAGATGGCGCCAAAAGTTGATATTTGAGAATTTTTGAGCTAAATGTTCCCAAGCAATCACTCTGTGCACAGGGTAAGCAAAAGTATCTCTGAGCAATAAGTTTTAATTTATTAGAATTATAACATGCACAACTAGACCTCGGGCTGAATCTACCGTTAAAATTTCACCCCGATCGGAGTCGATTTACCATGCTTGAAGCCGCGAACAAAAAAATGTGAAACGATTTTAAAGCTTGATTGTGTAAACACATCAAGCAATAATTACTGTTGTTGCTGTTTTAGTTCGTTGATTTTCACTTCTATTCTCTCGTACAATGCCAAGAAACTTGGAAATAACGCTTGATGTATGATTCCAATAAATTCTATTTTTTTACGACAAATGTACATTAGGGTGTCTTTAGAGGTGCTTAAATCCAAAAGTGCCTGATCTCAATCGATAGAGGATCTTTAAAAAAATCGCTGGTGAAATTTTCTATTCATTCAGTGCTGGTTTGACCTCTCCCGATGCTTCCAAAGTCTCGAGAATAAAAAAGGGAAATTGGATTATTTTATTGAAGTTCACTTTGAAAATTTTGTCACTTTTGATTTGTATACAAAATAAGACGAAACCATATAAGCAGAATGTAACGTAGTCTTCTTAGTGAACTACAATAGTAGGCTCAATTCCCCTTTTATATTTTGGAAACTTCAAAGTTATTGGGAGACTTGAGTCTAACACCGAATGAGTTGAAATTTTCGTCAGCGATATTTTAAAAGATTCTTTATCGATTGAGACCAGGCACTTTTGGATTTAAGCACCCCCAAAGACACCCTAATGTACATGAATGGATTATTTTGGATTGACAAAATATCAACATTGGTTGCTGATTTTTTTCTGTACTCAAACATTCTTTGAAGATTTATCGTGTAATATCGCTGGGAATCTATATATATAAAAATGAAAAACTGTGTGTATGTCGTGCATAGACTCGAAAACTATGCATAAAATCCTACTGAACCATTCAAGTAATTTGTTCATTGAGTCTTGAGGATGGTTTGTAAATAGGTTTGACACCCCTCCGGTAGGTGTCGGTAGCTGTATATGCCCATATTTGAACATATGTATTTTCAGAAGAGACAAGAAACAAGAAACACAAAAAATAGTAATAATCATAACTAATAATAATTTATATCATTAAATTTTTATCATTTTTATTATTAAAAATAACAATAATGATCATCAACATTATAATAAATACTTAATGATGAAAGAAAAATGAAGATCGTTCTTTGAAAGAAAAATGAAGATTAAACTCATTCACTGGAAAATTCGTCTTTATTTTAAACGTCATTAATTGTCATTCGTTCGTGTTCTAGATATTGAAACTGTTTGAAGAAATTACCGTAAAATATAAATATATCCATACGAAGTGATTTTTAAAATTAAATCCAAGAAAGTGAGTGAAATTTTTTCCAAACAACGATAAAATTGAGAATACGAATGAAAATCAATCAATCAATTTCAGCCATAAATTCAATATTGGAAATTTCATCCCATGTCAACACAGTACATTCAGCTGCATGCTATAATCGTGTTTTTTTTCTAAAGTTTGGTTGAAGTAAGGTTTTAAATGACTAATATGTTTATGTAACATGAATTTTTCAGCATAATAACTTTGTTCAATTTAAGATCAATATTCAAAAACAATGCCACCTAAACGAAATAATATTGGGCGAAGAGGACGTTCAACAGAACGAAGATTAAATCAAAGAAGAAATGAGACCGACGAAGAGCGATCAAATCGAAATGAATCTGATCGACAACGAAATGCAAGATCACGTTCACGCCAAACACAAGAGGAAAGAGAGACACAAAATGCTCTAAAACGATCAAGAATGAGACGTGATCGAGAGGCCAGCATCAGATCACACGAAGATCGTTTACAACAAAATCTTAATGAACGAATAAACAGACAGGCACGTGCTCCTGATAATTTGCACCGTGCTGCATTCAATTATAACAGCACAATCGAGTATAGTTCACATGCATCAGTAAAAATTGGCGCAATGAATAAAATATGTCAATATTGTAAAGCATTGAAATTCAACAATGAAACACCAGGCCTATGCTGTGCGAACGGGAAAGTGAAATTACCAGCATTGAATCCTCCACCAGAGCCATTGTTCTCTTTGGTCTCTGGAACGGCACCACAATCGAAGCATTTCTTGACGAACATTCAGACATACAATTCGTCTTTCCAAATGACTTCTTTTGGTGCGACGAATATTATCAGAGACAATTTCATGCCAACTTTTAAGGTAATTTCAGCAGATGGTGTTATCAATATTAAATCCGAATATTTCGGAAACTTCAACGAAAATGAACTTGATCGTTATTGCATCTCCTCATCAAATCACATTGCATTACAGGTTCAAGGTCAGATTTACCACAGAGCCGGCTCATTGTTGCCCTTCGCTGATGCAGACTATCAATTCTTACAAATATATTTTATTGGGAATTCGAACGATGAAGTTGATCGACGTTGTGCAATCGGTTCTAACATAAAGAGAGAAATAGTTGAACATTTACAAAATTTGTTTCATGAGCACAATGAATTAGTTCAATTATTCCGAACAGCACTGGATCGAATGCCGTCAGACAATCATAAAATTGTGATTCGAGCTGATAAGACGCCCGCTGGTGAGCACTCAAGAAGATTCAATGCACCAACAATCGATGATGTAGCTATTGTAATTGTAGGAGAAGAGTTCCAATCACGCGATATTGTGCTTCATCGAAGAAATAATCAACTTCAACGTGTGTCCGAAACTCATCGCTCTTACGACGCTTTGCAATATCCAATACTTTTCTGGCAAGGTGAGGATGGCTATCATTTAAATATCAAAATGATAAACCCGTCGAATGGTGAGTCAGTACAATTTTGACATCTATAATTACATATCTCAATTCAGAGCGTTACTTTCGCTGTCATTATTGCAGGTGAAGAAACAAACAAAAAGGTCAGCTCGATGAATTATTATGCATACAGATTAATGATACGCGAGAATGAAGACAATCACATTTTGAAATGCCGCCGACTCTTTCATCAATATGCGGTCGATATGTATGCAAAAATTGAAACTGAGCGTTTAAATTTCATCAGATTCAACCAGAAAAAGCTACGCTCTGAAGAATATATACATTTACGCGATGCAATCAATAATGATGGCGATTTCAATAACGTTGGCAAAATGATAATATTACCAGCAACATATACAGGAAGTCCACGGCATATGCATGAGTATGCACAAGACGCAATGTCGTATGTTCGAAATTACGGACGACCAGATCTGTTCATAACTTTCACATGTAATCCACAATGGGCTGAAATCAAGGACCATTTGTTCAATGGCCAATCGCCGGTAGACCGTCATGATATAACAGCGCGCGTATTTAAACAAAAACTAAAATCACTCATGGATTTTATTGTTAAACGCAGTGTATTCGGAGAGGTGCGTTGCTGGATGTATTCTGTCGAATGGCAGAAGAGAGGACTACCTCATGCACACATTTTAATTTGGTTGGTTCAGAAAATACTATCGAATGAAATTGATAATGTGATCTCAGCGGAAATCCCAGATAAAACAACCGATCCAGAGTTATTCGAGGTTGTCACAAAGAATATGATTCACGGTCCATGTGGCGTGTTTAACCCAAATTCACCATGCATGGTTGACGGAAAATGTTCCAAACGTTACCCAAGAGCATTGATTTCGGACACCATTACAGGCAACGATGGATATCCATCATATCGTCGTCGATCAACAGAAGACAATGGCAGATCAACAACAGTTAAAATACAAAATCAAAACATTGAAATTGATAATCGTTGGATTGTTCCATTTTCGCCATTATTATCGAAAACGTATAGAGCCCACATAAACGTCGAATATTGCAATTCAGTAAAATCAATCAAATACATCTGCAAATACGTAAACAAGGGAAGCGATATGGCTGTTTTTGGAGTAAGAGCCGACAATGTAAATGATGAAATTTCCAAATATCAAATGGGACGTTACGTTAGCAGTAACGAGGCATTATGGCGAATTTTCTCATTCCACATACATGAAAGACATCCAACAGTTCTTCATTTAGCCGTTCATCTTGAAAATGGTCAACGTGTTTATTTTACAGCTGAAAACGTATTGCAAAGAGCAGCCCAACCACCAGCCACAACATTAACGGCTTTTTTTATTTTGTGTCAAGCTGATACATTTGCCAGAACGCTACTATACTCCGAGGTACCTCAATATTTCACTTGGAATCAATCATCGAAAGTTTTTCAACGACGCAAACAGGGAAAACCGGTTGAAGGTAGTCCAAACATTTTTTCAACAGATGCTTTGGGACGAATTTACACGGTTCACCCCAACAATGCTGAGTGCTTTTACTTGCGTTTGTTACTAATTATTGTTCGAGGACCAACATCATTTCAAAATTTGAGAACAATTGATGGACAATTATGTGCAACGTATCGTGACGCATGCCAACGATTGCATTTACTAGAAGACGACACACATTGGGACGCTACACTTGAAGACGCATCGATTTCAGCTCATCCTAATCAAATACGGACATTATTTTCAATTATAATATCAACATGTTTTCCATCAAATCCACTCGAATTATGGAGAAAATATCGAGATCACATGACAGAAGATATTCTTCATCGTATGCGTAGAACGACTCTAAATTCAGAATTGCTAATCACACTCGAAATGTACAACGAAGCATTGATCATAATTGAAGATATGTGTTTAGCAATCGCTAATAAAGCATTAGCACAATTAGGTTTGATTTCACCAGAACGTCCCATGCATGACTTATCGAATAGAGAATTGCAACGCGAACAACAATTTGATCGCAATGAATTAATCTCATTTGTACAATCAAACAGGCCAAAATTGAACATTCAACAAAAGCATGCCTACGATTCTATCATGCAAGCTGTCCACAATGAAAATGGTGGATTATATTTCCTAGATGCACCTGGAGGCACAGGAAAAACATTTTTGATTTCACTTATTTTGGCAGACGTGCGATCACAGAATAAAATCGCAATGGCTCTCGCTTCTTCTGGAATCGCGGCAACCCTGTTGGATGGTGGTCGCACAGCACATTCAGCACTTAAACTGCCTTTGAACATACAGATTACTGAAACACCTACATGCAATATCCCGAAAACATCTGGAATGGCAAAAGTTTTACAACAATGCAAAATAATCGTGTGGGATGAGTGTACCATGGCCCACAAGAAGTCATTGGAAGCATTAGATAGAACACTACAAGATCTAAGAGCTAATCAAGAACCATTTGGTGGTCTACTAATATTGCTAGCAGGTGACTTCCGGCAAACACTACCAGTTATTCCCCGATCCACTGCTGCTGATGAGCTAAACGCGTGTTTGAAATCATCAAATTTGTGGAGACATGTGAAAACACTTAAGCTCAGTACGAACGTGAGAGTTCAATTGCAAAATGATCCATCAGCAGCTGTGTTTTCGAAGCAATTATTGGACATCGGAAATGGCAAAATGCCAATCGATAACCAATCTGGCCTTATAACACTACCAACAAACTTCTGCACTCTAACACGATCCAAAGAAGAACTAATTCGAAGCGTGTTCCCCAACATTTCACAGCAATATAAAAATCATGTTTGGTTGAGCGAACGTGCAATATTAGCAGCAAAAAACAAAGATGTAAATGATCTCAACGCGGCTATCCAACATGATATTCCTGGCGAATTGATAACCTACAAATCAGTAGACACTGTCATCAATCAAGATGAAGTTGTGAATTATCCCACCGAATTTTTAAATTCACTTGATTTACCAGGAATGCCACCACACAATCTGCAGTTAAAAGTTGGAGCAGTGATTATTATGCTCCGCAACATAAATCAACCACGACTGTGCAATGGTACACGTCTCGCTGTGAAAAGGCTAATGAACAATGTTATTGAAGCAACCATTTTGAAAGGAAAATATAAAGGAGAGGACGTTCTCATACCCAGAATTCCAATGATTCCATCCGATTTGCCGTTTGAATTTAAACGACTTCAATTTCCAATACGTCTTGCTTTTGCTATGACCATCAATAAGGCCCAAGGTCAGACC
>GL501598.1:0-10800 GCA_000149185.1 Mayetiola destructor
GGTCTTTAGTCTCAACTGTTTGGCGAGGATTTGTTGAGGCCCAGCGTCGAGTGTTCTGACGATTTGGGGCTCTTGATTGCCGAATTGCGTCTCATCCGTCCAAATAACATGGCTCAAATCAACGTTTTCGGCTTACATTTGTAAAGGCATGTTTGGTTAACAGTGTATGGATATGGACGAGTAATTTGCATAGTGTAGTTTGGGATTGTATACATCGTACGGTCACATCGCATACACTGACTCGCCACCAGTGGACATAAATGTATTGAAAGAATAGAGTGTAGCATGAATGTGTACGATATAACTAACTGATGGCCAGCTGTGTATGCGATGCGACATTTTGTGTAAGCGTTGAAAAACGTTTGATTTTATTTAAGTATTGGTAGCATTTTCGGAGAGTAAAACACAGAAGGCAAGGAGACATTATTCATAGTTTGGATTTGAGAAAAACAAGTCATAACAGACGAAATATTAAAAAATAAAAGAATTCAACTGTTTTTGAGATTAAAATTAAAATTATTTAAACATAAAACCTGCTGTCCAACATTATTCTACTTATTTCCTTCGACTTTTACATCCAACGGAGAGATAAAAGACTATTAATTGGTGAAAGTGGATGGTGGAATATTTTTTTTTTAAAAAAAATAAATAGTCATTGCCGAACGTTCATTTTTGTGTCGCATTAAGCAAACATGGTGAATCCAACTAAAAATCAAATGTCGGAGGCATTGGAAAATGCCAAAGTGGCAGTGCCTGAATCAGCAACGTTGGCTCAAATTCGTCGATTGTTTCAAGATTTGCCAACTGAATTGGACCATGAATCGTCAAGTGATGAACGAAGTGTACATAGCAACCTGCCGACTGATGAACAAAACATAATACCTGCTGGACAACAACAAAATGCGACTGGTGTAACAAATGTGGATGAATTAGCTGATGTAAACCGACAAATTGAACTGATGAAAAAGAAAAAAGAACTGATGTTGTTGCAAGCTGAGGTAAATGCATTAGTAGGCCCTTCCGTTCATTCGATTGCAAACAAAATAACCGATGTCAGTGTAATTGAATCAATGGTGACTAAGTTCACCGGTGATGATAGTTATGATGTGAACAAATGGATTTCGGATCTGGAAGATGCATGCATTATGCTACAATTTGATGAACGTTTGCGGTTGGTGGCTTGCCGTCGGATGCTTGATGGAACCGCTAAGGTATTTTTACGCACAATATCGGTGTCCAACTATGATGAATTGAAGCAAGCTTTAATTGATGAATTCGGTCGGCAATACACACAGCAAGAAATTTATGGCCAACTACGTAAACGTAAAATGAAGGCTGGTGAAACCATTCATCGTTACATTCTGGAAATGCAAGAGATTGCAATTCGGTCAGCCATTCCAGAAGAGGAATTAGTTGAAATTATTATTGGTGGTGTGCGTGATAATGGTGGGGTGTTCAATTTATTATGGAGTGCTACTACCATTAGTGAATTGAAACGGTTGGCCGAACGTTGTGAACGGATCGAGGCTCGCAAGATGGTGGCAAGTGTCAGCCAAATGGCTATTACAAATCGGTCAATGGTTAATGTCGCATCACCGAAAATAAATACTGTCGTCAAAACACCTGTGGTCCAACCTGCTGAACCAAATGCTGCTGTCCGATGTTTCAATTGTTCACAATTCGGACATTATAAGGGGCAATGCCCAAAACCTCAACGACCTGATGGCTCATGTTTCAAGTGTGGTGAAATGTCACATGTTTATCGGAATTGTCCACATCGTAAGATGGCTCAGACTGCTGCCACTGTGACATTTGGTGATGTCGAAAATGTAGAAGAAGCTTTGGATGCGGTACAAATGGTGAGTGTTGCATTTAATTTGAAAGGTTTTCGGTACAGTGAGTTAATAAAGTGTGTTTCTCTTGATTCCGGCAGTCCTAAGAGCTTTGTCCAATTATCATTGGTGCCTTATGTACAGCCTGGTTGTTTATTGGATACTCGATGTAAAGGAATAGGAGGAGTGAAACTGATGGCTTGTGGAGAAGTAAATTGCCAAATTAAATGTCAAAACCGATGGATAGATTTTAAGATATTTGTTGTGCCTGATGACCTTCTGTCCATTCCGATGTTATTAGGTCGGGATTTTTTAGCCAAAGCTCAAATAAAATTAGTATTGACCAAACGTAAATATAAGAGAGATGAACTGATGAATTTAAATAAGAAATCACCGATATCCAATGAACAATCAAAACTCACTGCTGTCCTTGAACATTTCAATTTATTTAGGAATAAGGGTGGAAAATCAGAAAACGTGTTGGAAAATGACAAACAAAATTTGGGTAACTTTGGAATGACAAATGAAGTTGAAAATTTCGCTGACGAAGTGTTCCAAATTGATGTAGTGTCAGAAATTAAAGAAATGACATTTGATATCGACCCCCTGTTAGCCCCTGAACTGCAGTCTGAGGTAAAAAGTATTATTACTGACAATTATGTGAGTAAGACGACCGATGTGATTAAACCTTTGGACTATTTTGCAAAAATACATTTGAAACATGACACTCCGATCTTCTGCAAACCCCGCCGACTGTCTTATTTTGAAAGACAGGAAATTAGGAAAGTACTCTGATTTGCTGAATCTAAAAGATCTATTATTGACAGCTGTGCTTTCTGAGTTTACGGGGAGAAAAAAAGTTTTTTTATCTGTGAGTGAAAAAGAATTGAACAACATTTTCTGATTACAATTATTTAAATATCGTTTTCTGTACTTTTGTGAATAAATAGCACTTTTATGGTGAATATCGGTTCCAAGCTGAAACAGCCGGCACCCAAAATGCTTTATTAGGCGATGAGCGCATAGTGAAAATCTCTCGAAGTGATAGACCAAACCGATGCGCAACGTTTGCACGTGCTCGAATCATTAGTTTTTTACGTTCTTGGGGGACCATCTTGGAAAGTCATGCTCAAACGGAACAGAAAATTTACTATTTGTACATCGATCGTCTACGGAAAATGGTCAACAATGAACCGGTTCAAAAATCTGCTGGAACCAACTCTTTCGAAGATAAATTCATTCAATTGTGTGAAACAACATTCAAGAATCTAATTACATTCGATTTTGTTCAAATTAAAGCGGAACTCGAAACCCGTGAGACTGATTTCGAGGAATGATTTGTCAATTCTTTCATGGTCAATAAACCACAAATACATGTATCGACCATAAAGTTTTTTCTCTTTTGATCTAAAACTTAATTTGAAAATAAAAGCTTAATTGAAAGTTCTTCACTGATTTCGAGGAATGATTTAATAATTGATTTAATAAAGCACAAATACATGTATCAATCGTAAAGTTTTTTCTCTTTGATCTAAAACTTAATTGAAAATAAAAGCTTAATTGAAAGTTCTTCGTTTTATGAAAATGGCCGACCAAAGTGAATTATATTCTACTGGTCTTTAGTCTCAACTGTTTGGCGAGGATTTGTTGAGGCCCAGCGTCGAGTGTTCTGACGATTTGGGGCTCTTGATTGCCGAATTGCGTCTCATCCGTCCAAATAACATGGCTCAAATCAACGTTTTCGGCTTACATTTGTAAAGGCATGTTTGGTTAACAGTGTATGGATATGGACGAGTAATTTGCATAGTGTAGTTTGGGATTGTATACATCGTACGGTCACATCGCATACACTGACTCGCCACCAGTGGACATAAATGTATTGAAAGAATAGAGTGTAGCATGAATGTGTACGATATAACTAACTGATGGCCAGCTGTGTATGCGATGCGACATTTTGTGTAAGCGTTGAAAAACGTTTGATTTTATTTAAGTATTGGTAGCATTTTCGGAGAGTAAAACACAGAAGGCAAGGAGACATTATTCATAGTTTGGATTTGAGAAAAACAAGTCATAACAGACGAAATATTAAAAAATAAAAGAATTCAACTGTTTTTGAGATTAAAATTAAAATTATTTAAACATAAAACCTGCTGTCCAACATTATTCTACTTATTTCCTTCGACTTTTACATCCAACGGAGAGATAAAAGACTATTAATTGGTGAAAGTGGATGGTGGAATATTTTTTTTTTAAAAAAAAATAAATAGTCATTGCCGAACGTTCATTTTTGTGTCGCATTAAGCAAACATGGTGAATCCAACTAAAAATCAAATGTCGGAGGCATTGGAAAATGCCAAAGTGGCAGTGCCTGAATCAGCAACGTTGGCTCAAATTCGTCGATTGTTTCAAGATTTGCCAACTGAATTGGACCATGAATCGTCAAGTGATGAACGAAGTGTACATAGCAACCTGCCGACTGATGAACAAAACATAATACCTGCTGGACAACAACAAAATGCGACTGGTGTAACAAATGTGGATGAATTAGCTGATGTAAACCGACAAATTGAACTGATGAAAAAGAAAAAAGAACTGATGTTGTTGCAAGCTGAGGTAAATGCATTAGTAGGCCCTTCCGTTCATTCGATTGCAAACAAAATAACCGATGTCAGTGTAATTGAATCAATGGTGACTAAGTTCACCGGTGATGATAGTTATGATGTGAACAAATGGATTTCGGATCTGGAAGATGCATGCATTATGCTACAATTTGATGAACGTTTGCGGTTGGTGGCTTGCCGTCGGATGCTTGATGGAACCGCTAAGGTATTTTTACGCACAATATCGGTGTCCAACTATGATGAATTGAAGCAAGCTTTAATTGATGAATTCGGTCGGCAATACACACAGCAAGAAATTTATGGCCAACTACGTAAACGTAAAATGAAGGCTGGTGAAACCATTCATCGTTACATTCTGGAAATGCAAGAGATTGCAATTCGGTCAGCCATTCCAGAAGAGGAATTAGTTGAAATTATTATTGGTGGTGTGCGTGATAATGGTGGGGTGTTCAATTTATTATGGAGTGCTACTACCATTAGTGAATTGAAACGGTTGGCCGAACGTTGTGAACGGATCGAGGCTCGCAAGATGGTGGCAAGTGTCAGCCAAATGGCTATTACAAATCGGTCAATGGTTAATGTCGCATCACCGAAAATAAATACTGTCGTCAAAACACCTGTGGTCCAACCTGCTGAACCAAATGCTGCTGTCCGATGTTTCAATTGTTCACAATTCGGACATTATAAGGGGCAATGCCCAAAACCTCAACGACCTGATGGCTCATGTTTCAAGTGTGGTGAAATGTCACATGTTTATCGGAATTGTCCACATCGTAAGATGGCTCAGACTGCTGCCACTGTGACATTTGGTGATGTCGAAAATGTAGAAGAAGCTTTGGATGCGGTACAAATGGTGAGTGTTGCATTTAATTTGAAAGGTTTTCGGTACAGTGAGTTAATAAAGTGTGTTTCTCTTGATTCCGGCAGTCCTAAGAGCTTTGTCCAATTATCATTGGTGCCTTATGTACAGCCTGGTTGTTTATTGGATACTCGATGTAAAGGAATAGGAGGAGTGAAACTGATGGCTTGTGGAGAAGTAAATTGCCAAATTAAATGTCAAAACCGATGGATAGATTTTAAGATATTTGTTGTGCCTGATGACCTTCTGTCCATTCCGATGTTATTAGGTCGGGATTTTTTAGCCAAAGCTCAAATAAAATTAGTATTGACCAAACGTAAATATAAGAGAGATGAACTGATGAATTTAAATAAGAAATCACCGATATCCAATGAACAATCAAAACTCACTGCTGTCCTTGAACATTTCAATTTATTTAGGAATAAGGGTGGAAAATCAGAAAACGTGTTGGAAAATGACAAACAAAATTTGGGTAACTTTGGAATGACAAATGAAGTTGAAAATTTCGCTGACGAAGTGTTCCAAATTGATGTAGTGTCAGAAATTAAAGAAATGACATTTGATATCGACCCCCTGTTAGCCCCTGAACTGCAGTCTGAGGTAAAAAGTATTATTACTGACAATTATGTGAGTAAGACGACCGATGTGATTAAACCTTTGGACTATTTTGCAAAAATACATTTGAAACATGACACTCCGATCTTCTGCAAACCCCGCCGACTGTCTTATTTTGAAAGACAGGAAATTAGGAAAGTACTCTGAAAACTCAATTGTTGCGAAATCACCTCACAAAAACAGAAAATCAAGCTCACCACTTATGTGGTGAACGAAAGAATTTTAGTGGTGCAATATTATTATTAATGAATTGTATGTTTTTTGTTTTCATATTGTATATTTCATTTTTAAGATGTATAATGTTTACACTTTACACAAAAAATTATTTCCGCTATTAATGTAAGACAGAAAAAAGTGGATTTTCAACAATTTATGTCTCGAAAATCACGAAAGGCAGAGAATTTTCGTTTTGATTTTCATAAATCGGACATTGAGAAGAATTGATAGCATCCAACATGATATTGAGAGTAAAAGTGACGCAAATAGTGGTGGGAAGAGACAGAAGATAAAAATAATTGCGAACCAATAAATAGTAATGTGTTTGGACGACCAACGGCAGAAAAAATCTTCTGGATCCAACCACGTATAAGGGCATAAGTGAAGTCAGAAATGACAACAACGATAACATTTAAAAAAAGCTCAAAATTAAGTATATTGGTTCAATTGGAGGTATATCGCCCTTGGTGACCACCACATTTCTTGATGGCAGTATGTCACAAAGGTGAAAACTAAGACATATGATCAAAAAAATGTGATTCCCAATGTACTATATTATCGTGGTGAAATCACCTGAGGTGAGGGGTTCCATCAACTTTTCATTTTCAATGTTATTGTTGTTGTAATTTCTTACTTCACGTGGTTTTGAACCAAAAAATTTTTTTTTCTCTGCCCTTAGTCGTCCAAACACATTACTATTTATTGGTTCGCAATTATTTTTATCTTCTGTCTCTTCCCAACACTATTTCCATCACTTTTACTCTCAATATCATGTTGGATGCTATCAATTCTTCTCAATGTCCGATTTATGAAAATCAAAACGAAAATTCTCTGCCTTTCGTGATTTTCGAGATATAAATTGTTGAAAATCTTAAAAATGAAATATACAATATGAAAACAAAAACATACAATTCATTAATGGTAATATTGCACCACTAAGATTCCTTCGTTCACCACATAAGTGGTGAGCTTGAATTTCTGTTTTTGTGAGGTGATTTCGCAACAATTGAGTTTTCAGAGTAGTAGATGAACTTTTAGCTGATGGTATCATACGGCCTAGTAATTCTCCGTATGCTTCTGCTATTGTTCCTGTACGGAAAAAAGATGGTAGCCTTAGAAAATGTGTGGATTATCGACTTTTGAATAAAATCACTGTCCGTGATAATTATCCGACGACTTTGATTGAGGATTGCATTACACATTTGGGTGGGAAAAAATATTTCACAGTGATCGATTTGAAGAGTGGTTATCATCATGTCAAAATGCACCCTGATTCAATTAAATACACCTCTTTCGTGACCCCTGATGGACAATATGAATATGTTTATTTACCTTTTGGCCTGTGTAATGCACCTGCGGAATTTCAGAGATTCATTCGTATGATTTTGGGAAAGCTTATTGATGAAGGACTGATTGTGGTGTATATGGACGATATTTTAATTGCAACTGTAGATTTCGAGACACATATGAAAATTTTGGGGCTTGTCCTGCGGACGATACGACAATACGGACTGCACGTCCAATTGAAGAAATGCAAGTTTGCATATGGAGAATTGGAATATTTGGGGTATTTGGCCAACGAGAATGGTATTACGTTAAGCAATGTGCATTTGAAAGATGTTGAGAATTTTCCGGAACCGAAAAATCGGAAAGAAATGGAACGCTGTCATGGATTATTCTCTTATTTCCGACGATTTGTTAAGGATTTTTCTAGAATTGCCCGTCCAATGACTGAATTGCTTAAGAAAGATGTTCCTTATGAATTTTCTGACGACTGCCGAACAGCATTCAAAATGTTGAAGCAAAAACTGATGGAATCTCCCATATTGGCAATTTATGATCCTCATGTCGAAACTGAATTACATTGTGATGCTAGTACATGTGGATTCGGTGCAGTACTGATGCAAAAACAAACTGATGGAAAATTTCACCCTGTTGCTTATTATTCAAAAACTGCCTTTTCCCCTGAATCACGATTACATAGTTATGAATTGGAAACTTTGGCTATTGTTTATGCCCTGCGTCGATTTCATACATATTTACAGGGTCTTCCGTTTAAAATTGTGACAGATTGTAATTCATTGGCATTGACACTTCAGAACCGAACGAATTCGGCTAAAATAGCCAGATGGGCTTTGTTGTTAGAGAATTACAATTATACAGTGACACATCGATCGGGTACTTCGATGGGACATGTGGATGCATTGAGTCGTATGAATGTGGTAGCATATGTCAATGAGGGTGATTTAGATTTCCATTTACAATTGGCACAGAGTAGGGATCCGGTGATTGTGGATTTACGAGATAAATTGGAAAAGTCTGATGACAAGAACTTTGAACTGAATGACGGAGTAGTGTATCATAAGTCACCGATGGGACATTTGCAATTGTATGTACCGGCTGGCATGATTAATAATGTCATAAGGTTGACACATGAGAAAATCGGTCATTTGGCTGTGAATAAGTGTTGCACTCAAATCAAAAAACATTATTGGTTCCCTTATGTCAAATCCCGTGTGAAAAACTTCATTGACAATTGTGTCAAGTGTATTTATTATTCTGCTTCTGCCCATGGAAATGCCGTCACCCTTCATCCAATTTCGAAAAAACCGATTCCTTTCGATACAATTCATGTGGACCATTTAGGTCCATTGCCTTCCGTCACGTCAAATAAGAAATATTTACTGGTAATCACTGACGCGTTTACAAAATTTGTCCGATTGTACCCTGCTGCAACTACAAATACACGAGAAGTGAAAATGGCTCTTACTGATTTTTTCCGTCACTTCAGTCGACCACGCCGCTGTATTAGTGATCGTGGAACTTGTTTTACGTCCAGTGACTTCACGTCTCTTATGGAGGAAAATAATATTCAACATATTAAAGTGGCTTCAAACACACCTCGGGCTAATGGCCAGGTGGAACGGGTGAATAGGATATTGAGACCGATGCTTGGAAAATTGACAGAACCACTTACTCATGCAAACTGGACGGCTAAATTATCTGAGGTTGAATATGCTTTAAATAATTCAGTACATAGTTCAACTGGATTCTCCCCCTCGGTATTACTGTTTGGCATTGAACAGCGTGGAAAAATAATTGACGAACTGACTGAAATTTTAGACGAAAAACTGGGGACTGATTCTTCCGATATGACACAACTTAGGACAAAAGCTTATGAAAATTTGTGTAAGGCACAAGAAACCAATTTGGAACATTTTAGTCGGTATCACAATACGGCACCTCAGTTCGAAGAGGGGAATTTTGTGGTTATAAAAAATGTAGACACTTCGGTGGGACAAAATAAGAAACTGATTCAAAAATTCAGAGGACCCTATGTCATTCATAAAAAGTTGCCCAATGATCGTTATGTCATAAGAGACATTGATGGCATAAGAATCACTCAAATGCCATATGATGGTATATTGGATGCGTCAAAATTAAAATTATGGGTTGACCCAACATTTGATAATCCACCTGATGTTCCTGATGCAACACTGATAGGTTTAGAAATAGAGCCTGTAAGTGGCTAAGAGTAAATTAGAAATGTAAATCGGGGCGATTTACAGTCAGAACGGCCGAGTTGTAAAGGCATGTTTGGTTAACAGTGTATGGATATGGACGAGTAATTTGCATAGTGTAGTTTGGGATTGTATACATCGTACGGTCACATCGCATACACTGACTCGCCACCAGTGGACATAAATGTATTGAAAGAATAGAGTGTAGCATGAATGTGTACGATATAACTAACTGATGGCCAGCTGTGTATGCGATGCGACATTTTGTGTAAGCGTTGAAAAACGTTTGATTTTATTTAAGTATTGGTAGCATTTTCGGAGAATAAAACACAGAAGGCAAGGAGACATTATTCATAGTTTGTGTAGATGGCATGAGCAGGATATTCAATTTGTTGTGAATGATCATTTGTTTCACACGTTCGTAACAGCACATTTTCTCGGTGACTAATATGCATTTGGATGCTTGGAGCACGATGTCATCGGCATTTAGCATTTCATGGCTTATTGGACCTGTATAAAATATTGAGTTTTTTTAACCGCATTCTAGGGAAATATTGAACGGCCTCTAAATATGCAATACCGGCCTTCAGACTTGGCCATTCGTTTTGTTGGATTTGGTGGGTTCCGGTATAGCACATTTCAAAGCAAATTTTTATGATATGGGTTGGAATTGCGGTTGAGGCAATTTCAAATACATTTTCTTCCATTTTTTGGTCTTTCAACAAACGTGCGATCATAGGCGATGTTTTTGCCATGATTACACGATGGACCAGAATTTCGAAGCCGTTGCAAACAATTCGGGTGTCGGTGAATTTTGCGTCGTCGGCCTCGAATTTCTTGAAGTTAACGTATTTGGCGGGATCTGCCAAAGCGATATAAATTATTTGCCCATCGGTCTTTGATGGTCGTTGTAATAATTCATGCCGCATTTCCAGCAGATCAATTGCCTCAACTAGCTCGACGATTCTGGATTTGACAATCGCGATTTTCCCGCTGTACATCAGCGTCTTGATTTGACGGAAAATGTCGGATTTCATGCCGTCTATGTTTACTAAGAATGCAAAGAAAATATTAAACAGCATATTAAAGGGTAAACAAAATCGCAATGAACATGATTTATTACGGTATGCACTAAT
>GL501607.1:14079-52012 GCA_000149185.1 Mayetiola destructor
AATGGAATTTTCTTTGTTTTCTTTCTTTTTTTTTTTTGCGGGGGGAAGTAGCTGCATTTTCGTTTCAGTTAGGTCTTCGATCCAGTTTAGTTTATGGATCATCGAATGTTGGAAATGAACATGTAAATTTATACAATAAAATGTGCTGTAAGCAACGCATCGAAAATACAATATTGACTTCAACAACAAGCAAACAGCCGATCTTTTAATATGATTCGATCCGATCCATTTAGATTACTTTACCAATATTTTTTTCTTCTTTTTTTCCTTTTTCCCCTTTCCACATATGTGGCACTCAAAATGAGAAACAATGTTTTATTCGCTAGAATGTACTCTGTGGTGTATGGTATTGGTGGGGGAAAATATGCTAGCTAATGTATTATTGGAATTTGGAATTGTTTGTTTGTGTTTGTGTATGAATGTAAAACTTGCATCTTGATTGTACTAATTGTTTCATATGAAAATACTTGTAGAGGTAGCCTTGTGTTTGAAACAGTTAATGCTGATCGTGAACAGGCTGGGAGGAATTCAGGACAATTTACACCGATTTCGCATTCAGTTTCAAAGTCAAATTCATCTTCTGCACGTAATAATAGCGATGTCAATTGTGACCATTTCCCTTATAATGGTCGTTTCACGTAAACATCAATTCATCGTTCATTAAAAATTTTTTTTTTAAAGAAAACATTTTTCATTAAGTTGTTGAAAATGATTTGAGTCAAGTCAAAAAATTAAATTGATTACCATTGTAATGCTTCGAACATGGAATATTATCCAATGTACAAGTCTTAGTTAGCCGGATTGAGATCTTTGTTAAAACTCTTATAAAACAATGGTGTGACGTACATCGGCGAATGCAATCACTATATGAGTATGGCTCCATTTCTATTTGTGTTTTGTGAAAGAAATCTACATTGTCTGTAGTTAAAAAAAAAAAAAAATTTTAAAAGAGTTTTGATCTGGACAGCCATAGTCTGATGCCGATATTTCAATAACTCTTTGTTAATCGGATGATTTTGGATGCTAATTTTGAATTGAATATGCAACAATGTTCAGATGCAGTTGGTGTCACACGAAATATGTTACAGTTTTCCTGTTTATTTTCAAAAATTCAACGCCATAAAATTTCGTCGCATTGCGGTGAAAGCTTATTGAAAATCATAAAAAAAATAATTTAAATATTACAATTTGTCATAGACAAAATTCAAGCAAAAAATGTATCCATTTGACAAACGATCAACATAAAATAGATAGTGGAATGAATATTTCGCACTTCACCGTTACGTTTATTGCTATTTAAATTGTCTATTTAAACCAGATCAATGTCTGTTTTCTATTATCCTATGCAGATCTAGTGTCCTAGTGTTATCATAAACATAATGTTACAATGTTTAACTGGACAGAGGCACTTATCTCTCTTAATTTAGTCATAACTGTAAAATTTCCATCAAGCTGCACTAAAATACGATGAAAAGCTGAATAATCAAAATCATCGCTCGCATCGAGAGATAAAGTTGGGCCAAATGACGAACGTCATTGAGAAAGACATTTTCTTCTAACATTGTTAGCAGCCGCCCTATTCATAATATCAACATCAATAACGATATCCTAAATTGATATATATTTCTTCGTTTCTGGGATATCAAATTATTTGGACAAATGCTGACGCCTTTTCATTTGAACAAGTTTGGCTATTGAAATTTTATGTGAAAATAAAATAAAATCAATTTTTGCCTGAAAAGCCAATTTTTGATATTGGATAAGCAGTATCATATAAAGTTGTCACAAATGGATTTGAATGATGCTCTTCCTGTGCCTAATTAATTATTATGAGAATTGCAATGGCTCCAATCAATTGTACGATTACCCATCAGATTTTTAAGGTTTTTGTGTGAAATGAGTGGAGAGAATAGAGGAGCACAGGCTGCCATCAAATATACTTTCTTTTTTGATGAGGCTTTGATCTGTATCGACCAGCCAATGATAGCAATGCATTGAAAATTTTATCAAATAACTCACTCACCTTGGTTGGATATGATGTATAATGCACTTTGAAGTTTTGTTTTTACACACACAAAAATCATCGGATTAAATTCTATGAGTTTATTCCGTGAAACGGATTATTGACAAGTTAATTCCGATGATGATAGGACATTGGGCAACTCATCAATCCCATTTTATAGTCACTTGAAATGATAAAAACGTCTGTGTGAAGAAAAACATTTTAGCCCATAACTTGGTAACCAATGGGTTAAAACCCATAAAAATTTCACTGCAACAACTAGACCTCAGGGCGAATATACAATCAAAATTTTAGCCCGATCGGAGTCGATTTACTATGTTTAAGGCCGGGGACAAAAAAATGCAAAACGATTTTAAAGCTTGATTAGTGTAAACACATCAAGCAATAATTCAGCGAACACACTTTTCGAGTTCTAAGAGCACCCAAATATGAAAAGTTTATTTCCTAAATGAATTGTATTTTGAATTTTGTTGCTAATTCTTATCATTATTAGCTGTGAAAGAATGAGCTCCAATTCTTTTAACGATTCGTTGTGATCTCTTTAACTTTGTGAATGACAGTTTCAATACAATCAGTCTTCCTAATCACGAAATATGTTTCTATTCATGATATATTGGTTTAAAATTGTGAAGAATCGCGCGATACTTGTGGTTCTCGCAAAATACTCGTGGTACTGGCAGAATACTTGTGGTACTCGTGATACTATCATTACATTTGTAGTACTCGTGAAATATTTGTAGTATTTCCTAAATACTAGTCGCACTTGTACGACATAAAAGCCCCTAGACCAAGGGGTTACTTGAGTAAACTTACTTGATTTTTTCAAGTAAATTTACCCAAGTAAGGCCTTACCCAGCTAAAGCTTTTCTTCGCAATCCAGCAGTTGATTTCAAAATTTGACACATTTTACAAAAAATTTAACTCAAAAAATGTGTCAAATGTTGATAACAACTGCCGGATTACAAAATAAGGCCTCACCTAGGTAAGGCCTTACTTGGGTAAATTTACTTGAAAAAATCAAGTAAGTTTAGTCGAGTAACCCCATGGCTGGGAAGTAAGCCAGAAGATCCCTGGTTGGTATGAGTCCAGCGTTATGTATGCAAAGGCTACTGGATGAAATGTTAGAATTCAGCCGAAAATATTCAAATTCAATCTGTATATCGGAATTAACTTGTCAATAATCCGTTTCACGGAATAAACTCATAGATTTTAATCCGATGATTTTTGTGTGTGTATATAGATGCATTTTATTCGCCCTTTTATTCGGTCTTTCGAAACAATTCGACTGATAAAAATGAAACCGTTATTTTTCTGATATGGCCATGGAAAATCTGAGCCGAAAAAATAGAGTTCATTGTACGTTGTTCATTGGTTAATTGGGTGTCCCTTAAATTATGGGGACATTGCTTACAATCAGAAAAAATCTCTCAAGTCTTACTTGTTAGTAAAATCTGCTATCAACAGTGATTCCAATACCAAAAATGAAATGATATCATTTGGAATCGAGGTCAATGATTATTATCATTATCAGTAGACTCTTTAATGCCACTTATACATATATAATATCTAAGCTGTATACAACGATATTATATTTGAGTGTTTTCGCTTCCCATCCATAAATACAACAAGAATCAATTATTATTTGATGTAAAACATTAAGTTACTAAGTCGTCAAATATATTCCTTGCTCCGGTCCCGGGGTCTTTCAAAGTTTAGTTTTGAGAATCGTTCTAAAACTATCATTTATTATTATTTTTAATAATAATAATAAGAATATTTCAGGAATACGTTGAAATTTATTAGAATTTCCAATTATATTTCATTTTAAATGAAAGCTCTCAGCGTATAGCTATGTTTTCCAATTAATGACTGTAATAAAGATGACAAAAATCCTTTTAATATGCATTCATTTGTTGACGAATATTGCATTGCTAAACCAAATATCGAAGCATCTATTACAAAGCTAATGTTGGAAAATGTGAAGAGATCACTAGTTTCAGACGGCCTCAATCAAATTCTATCCGAATTTTATGTTTATCCATTCCTGTCTGATTGACTGAGTGGAGTATCATTGCAGACGATTCGCAATTAGTAAAATATAGAAGAAAAAAGAAAACTATAATAATAAATATTCTTATTTTGGATAAAACAAAGGTTCAAAATGTTTGTATTTTTCACATGTCGGAACATTTTCCATGGGATGCATCGATTGACGAAAAAACAATTAATTACCTTCATTTGAAACGTGTAAATTCGAGAATCCAACTTTCAACTCCATCAGATCACTACAAGTTCAGAATAATAATAATCATAAAGAAATCAAAAGCAATGTTTTTTTATTTGATAGTTAAGACATAACAACCAAAATGAAATGCCTGGGAAAATTCTTTATTTTATTTATTTAATTATTTTTTTGGGACAATCATCGTGTTTTTCCAACCAGTTACAAAAAGAGCAACTTTTCATTGTCTGAATTTATTGAATGTGTAAAATTAAATATACAATTACAAATTTTGTCGAAATTTATTCTAAATACATGTTATGAACTATTCGATTGTATTTGTTTGGACCAACCTGATCGTCATAGCCATTAAGACAATATGAATATTTTATCGTATGCTGTTGCCGTCTTACATTCGAGATTAATTAAAATATTTTCGCATTTGTTTCAAATTATTATTTATTTATCTATGAATGAATCGACTTTTACTGAATGCGATGATTGCGTTCAAAGTTTATTGAAAATCAGAAATAATGCTAATAATAATTATAATAATAATAATTAATATATTAAATCAATGTCACCCAAAAAATCAAACTTTTAATTATTATTATTATCATTGGCCAACGGAATATTTTAATTTTCTTCTAAAAAAACAGGTGTCAAAAGTAATTTTAAGCCAACCAGCGAAGAAATATAATATAACTGAAATGCCGAAAATGAGATGAATTTTGAAGAGGCAAACAGAAAACCGAACGATTATCCAAAAAACCAGATTGCGGTGTTCCGTTAAAATGGAATGCCGAATAATCATGGCTAATCAGCCATCTATTTCGTTCTGCTTACAAAATGGATAATTGAAAATTATAATTGAATGCACATGTGCGTGAATTATAATATTTATAATTTGCGGCCACTCAATATGATGATATATCTGATTATAAAATTGTTTTTTTCCTTCTTTTTTCGGCTATCGATATATTATTTTTTGTTTTGTTTATTACACTAGCGCCTGCACACAAGAACTGTTATTCATTCGTCATTCGGAAACCGATATTTGATTAACGCCGATTTTGCTATTATTTCAATTGTTTCATTCCAAATATTTCAATTCGGTTAATTTAAAATGCGGTATCCAGTATCCAATGGACTGTAGACCAAATTTCGCACAAATAATATTATAATAATAATGTTTAGAATAGTAATTAGGTCCAGTGCCACTAAAATTTAACACATTTAAATGGTAAATAAGCAAAGAGAGAGTACAGACTTATAAATAATTCACTAATCATTATTATTTATTATTCATTATTCATTATCATTCATGATTATTATAATTATTTTCAATTTAAGTTGAATAATTTTTTTTATTGAAATTGAAAATATAATCATTTTTGTCGTTCATTATCACTCAATGTTATGAGTTTTAAGTATTTTTTGTGTCGATCTTTAAGGTAATACATATTAAGATGTATATGAACCCAGTACTAAGCATACATCGACTTTCATTCTAGCTGACCAAAAACTCAATGGGGACAATCAACACCAAATATTGATTGATTTTATCGTTGTCCTCTATGATTCCGGAACAAATAAATGAACGCATACCACATTCCATCA
Organism: Mayetiola destructor; assembly: GCA_000149185.1. Classification (NCBI taxonomy): domain Eukaryota; kingdom Metazoa; phylum Arthropoda; class Insecta; order Diptera; family Cecidomyiidae; genus Mayetiola; species Mayetiola destructor. Next base: position 19,944 of record GL501607.1, read on the forward strand.
ATTTATAATTAATTTTTATGTTTTATTTTTGTCCTACAAAATATTTTCGCTATTCTATCACGTAATTATATTTATGTGACGATTTTTTTTTCTTCTTTTTTTCATTTAAAATCTATTAAAAAAAAAAAAAAGAAAAGAGATTGCATATGCTCTGTTTGTAATTCTGTTTTATGCTATACTGAATGTTTCAATTTCGATTCAATGGTCACATTGCTATTTTCACTTCAAATATAACGATATTGAAATTTTCTTTGTTCGAATTGAATGTTTGTGAAAATATAAATATTTCCGAATTGAAAATATCGTTATTAAATCATTTATTTTTTGTCATTATGATGAAATTTATACAAAAATGTCCTGAATTTCATCAATATGTTTATCTATACCTTTGGAATATAAAAAAAAAAACAGACAAAAGAGAAAGACAAAAAGAGACAAACAATCAAATTGAAACACTTAAAATTGATCTTAATTGAAGGCGTAAATTTGTTCGTGATATTATAATCATCATTCAATCGAATACAAAAATAATAATCCGAAATTAGTTTTGTTTCTGTTTGTATGCTTTCATTTTGCGGCGCTAAACGACTCGTGTTAGTTTTTGTCGAGTCATTGTCTTCAATATTCCAGAGTTCATTTAAACATTTATTGATGCACATTTCGTCAAGCGCATTTTTTTCTATTAAAAAAAAATTCATATCACCCTCAGACATCTTATGCGGGAATAGCGTTTACAATTCAGTACTCATTTCACCAACTACTGTGCTCTGCAATAAACAAATAAAAACAGAAAAAAAAATCAAAAATAAACGAAAAGAAAAAAAACGTACAAACAAAATTGAGAATCAAGTTAAAGGAATATAACAGAAAAATAGGAGGAAACTGTCATCATTTGGAATTGCCAAAGATGCTTTAACGTGTGTGCAGTGTGCAGTGTGCATATGTTGATGATGGGTGATTGGTTGATGATAATAATAAATTACTTATAATACATATATTTTGCGTTTATTATTTATTTTATAAGCTAACAGTTAAATTGTATTTTTTCCTAAAATTAAAAAATGAGATTAATGTACCCCCAAAAGAATTGAATATGTGAGCCGCACAACACACAAACACATGAATTTACGAAACAACATTGTTGAGCTATTCGATAATAAGCCATACGTGGATCAAATTGTATATATCATTTTTGCACGCTTCAAATCCTTTGATATCCTCCGAGAACCGTATAACAAGCATAAATGACATTTATATGTTGGCACAATGTAGAATGTAGATGGAAAATGCTATGATTGATATTGTCATACATTTATGAGCATTTAAATCTATTAAATAAAGTCTGTGCTCGCATTTTTTTCCATTTAGCTTATGCCAAATGAAATACGTACACGCAATTCACACAACGAATGAACAAATGATTCATCAAAGGCTGTTTGTTAGGAATTTGTCCATTATTGGAATCTGAAGGCAAAATAGCATTAGACCAAGAATATTTACGAATCTTGACATTTGGAATGGATCTAACCGCCATATTTGTCATAAATCATTTGTAAATAATTTTGTAATGTTCCGCTAAAGAGAGCACAAAAGCCAATATCAAGCAACGCAATAAATCAATGAGCTATGAGCTATGAGTCATATAGTCGAAACGATATGAAAATGAAACTGAAATTCGGAATATAATCGATTGTTGACCTTTAATCTTATGGCATCATCTATTAGAAGTTAAGAGCCCCGAAAAATTTGTCGTTTTGGTCGATGTTTTGAATTCGGAAGCGAAATGATTTTTCAGCATTTTATGAACAGCAGATATTCACAGTTTGTACGATTTTTGTGTTCAAATATAATCTTGAATTTGAATTTGAATTTGAATTTTTATGATTATGGTTTCGTTTCTGTTTCATTATTGCTTTCACTCTTCATGGGAACAGCATTGGTTTGGCGCCTTTCGTTCCAAATATTTTTTATTTGATATGAAATATTCGACTATTCAATGAATATTTTTCCATTGAAAATATTTTCGCTACGAATTCATAATCTTTATTCTATGTTGAACCGTTTACAACCGAATGTCTGAGTATGATAAGGCTACAGACGATCTAAATGCTATTCAATCGTCAATTAAAATTATTCAAGACTATTACTTTATATTTTGACATTCAACATTTTACAAAATATTCGATGCGAATAACAACAAAAAACATGATGACAAAATGGAGCAAAAACAAATCTCAAATCCGTATTATTTCATATTCCGTAAGAAAATTCATTAATATCATCACTCATGCGAAACAAGAGTGCAATTACACGGAAATTATGAACCGTCGGTGAAATGTTTTGAAATGAAAATGTATGCTAATGCAAAAATACACACCAAAATGTCAAATCTTAAGACATCATTAAGTTGTACAGTTACAGAGCACTCATTGCCAACATTATATTTGATATTAAGGATCATTTTGGCCAAAATAAATATCATTTGGTGCGGCCCCTTTATCATGTTTCATAATTTTCATACAGACAATTATGGATGTTTCAGATGGAAAAACTGAAGAGCTTATTGTCTATATTTCACACCTGTGAGTACAGATTGATTGTCAATATTGTACGCCTTCTTCAATTATTCTAACTGTTTGCTCTCCGGATGTGAAGATGTTTTGAAAAGAATTTATACATAAATATTTATGTTAAATGTTTATTGTTTATATGCTTTGCAATATGCAGGTTCATAGTTCGCAGGCAATCCTGATTTTAACGACATTTATGCATTCTGCGTTTGTCTATCGGTTCGTCATAACAACCACCCAGAAGCAGTATGTATTCTCTGTTTTTATTTCACATTATTCATGGTATAATTCAAAAAAAATCCATTCTATCTGAACGCATACGCACATTCTAAATTTAGTCGCTCTATGTCTCGTGAAAAGATAATGCCATTCTGAATAGTGTCCTTTGTATGGAAAATAAAAATAACTTGACGAACAAATAGAATACTGTCATCGATAATATATAGATTCAGGCATTTCTACGTTTGTTTCATCAATGTCGTTCTTGTCGTCGTAATTGTAAACTATCATTGTAATGTATGTACAATGTACACCAACATGGATTCAAACGAAAATTGAAAGAGCTTTATGCATCATTAAAACGTTGGGTAATAACCAAATACTCATTTATTTTGATACTCAATAACAAAGCAATCGATACAGGTATTATTATTTATGAAAGACATCTTCATAGGTCATAAATACACTGGATAATGTGTGTGCTGACAATATTTTTCAATGTATTGTAATGATTCGGAATGCATATGAAAAAAAAAAATTCATGATTTATAATCGCAATCAAAAGCATGCATATATTCATAAGTATGATAGTCATTCGTTTGCACACAGTATTCGATGAACCAAACACTTGAACAACCGTCACATTGTTAAAAAAAACATAGAAATGGGGAAAATTACTGAGTTGGAATACAAATCTCGATTCTTATTTGAAATTTTACAAGATTAATTGGAGAGATATCGATCGACGAAAATACGCTTTTTTGATTGCCGATTTTATTCATTTATTCATTTATTCATTCTCTGCCTGTCTTTTAAGCCGGTGTTTGTTTACTCTGGAATATGATCCTTGAGGTGCATACATAAAAACATAAGCATTCGTATCATTTCAACAAATTCAGATTCGATTAAAAAAGGAAAATCAAATAAATTTTCCGAAACTCCGATTATTCTCTGCTCGCACAGACACTTATCTCGTGTCTGTTTTTATTCGGTGTTCTTTGTTCATATCTCACAGATGCTTTCGCTTACTGCAATGTATTTTATCCAGTATACAGCTTCCATTTAATGGAATAAGGTAATGACTGAGTTTCCTTTTTGAATTTGGAATTTTTGTCATTTCAAAGTCAATGCATGCACCACTAGTCGCATCAAACTCTGACATCGAAATTCATAATTCAATGGATTGAAAAATATCGCAGAATTGTCGTCTTTCTCGCATTGAATATATAATTGGCTCATCATTTGTGCATTAGGGCGATATTAGAAATCAATGTGCAAATATTTATTTTTTCTTTTAATTCGGCTCAATAGCATGTATCGTGTGCAATCTAAATTGTACATTGCCCATTGAATGTAGTTGAATCATTTAAAACGGAACATTTCCTTTCCTTTCGTTTTCTTTTGTTCTGAAATAATGCGAAATGAGATTTTCAACTTTCCGAGTTTCGCCGTTGTTGTTATTTTCATTGTCCTTCTATTGTCTACTTCATTAATGTCTCATGTATCTTCAGCTTCATTGGATAGATGTACTTAGTTTTGAGCATCTGCAATCTGCATGTCTCGTAAATATGCTAGAATTTGCATGTTTGCAATTTTCGTATAATTTTCATAGGATTCGATGTTGTTTTTCATTGTTATTTATATTTACTATTCATATAATCTCCATGCGATAGATATCTTTATGTGTATATACATAACGAGAACCATCCTCGTTTTTCGGCTGAAAATCCTCACTTCGGAAATTTCTTTAAAATGGGGTGATTGTCCTCGATTTTTATGAAGAATTCCATATTCATGTCAAAATGAATACAATTCGAATCACTCGTTTGAAACAATTTTGTGATGATGCCGGAATCACATGTGAAAAACTTTTGAGGTATCGAAGAACCTCTTTTATGATAATTTCATGATTTTATTTTGTCAAAACACGATCTTCTTCCATTTTAGTTTCAAGTTGAAATATGTTTAATATGTAAATGAATGATTTTGTATACTTTTGCGCAAAACAAAGAATTTTTCATTTTTTTTCAATTCAGAAAATGTCCTCGTTTTCGGTTTGAACCATCTGTGAACCTTATTTATGCGCTTCGTATGGCTTTCAAGCTCAGGCAAATAATAATGCAATGAATTCTATTGCATTTATTGCATAAATTTATCTTCAAAACACACAATATGGAATATTTGGAAAAACTTTACATAAACGTAATCTTTATTTTATTCAATGAACTATATCGACGGATCAATATTTGGATGCATAAAAATAGTTTTTCTTTCTCATATCTGCTCTGAGGAAGAGAGAAAGAGAGAGAGAGAGAGAGAGAGAGTGAGATGGATTTAGTTGGAAATTAAAAAGGTTTAAGTGGAAACTTTGGCGATAAAAGATAAATATTCAACGCAATGTTGGACGGTAGTGCAGTTGATGATAGTTTGCAATTCGTGTGCTTTATTTTCAAACGGTTCTATGGCGATTCTTCAAAGGTAATGGAACAAATTTAATTAATTCATGCGTTGGTAATTGATGTGTGCTTCGGTGGAACATTAGCTCTTGTAATCTTATCTATCTACATAATATTATGTTTAGTGTTGTGCTGACCAACTGCTGCATTTAATGTGTTTATTTATTTTTTATTTTATTTTTTTTTGAAAAACTCTTTCATTCAACATTTTAATGGTTTCTGAAAATATATGTTACATTCCAACCCATTTGATTATTTTTAATAATTCACATTCGAAAGCATTTTTTCTGGTGGAAAGGACGTAATCGATAAACAATAAACATAGTTAAATAATATTTAATATTTAATATTTACATTAATTAATTGATGATGGTGAATGACTGAAGCACATTGTATAGCTTCTTGCATTTACAACTTACAACTTACAATTATTACAAATTTTAATCAATGCCATGAACCATGGAATCACATTTTACAAATGATGTTCGATGTACGACGATTAATGATGATTGATGAAAAGGGAAGTTTTTGGAAAATTTGTAGCAAAACTTACCGTCTTATACTTTGAATAATTGGTGTTAGTATTAACTCTAAACTGTTTGATCTTTGTGAGGACTTAATATTTGGATGGGACTTCTCGGCTACTGATACATCTCGCATATCCGCATTCATATTGGGGTTCTAATAAATACAATATGCATAGTTTTTTCGATTGAAATAATTGGATAATGTGGTGGTGGTTTTTGGTGTTCATGAAATGAACTGAATAATAATAATTCAAACGAATACAATAGGAGAGAAAAAAAAACACGATTTACAAAAACATATTTAGCCAAAGAATTGATAAGACTGAAAATTGCTAGGAATCGAAAACTGTTAACAATTTCGAAGAATTTGTTATGGAATGACTAACAGCTTGAATTCCTGACGATTCTCGTCAAATTTAGTGCCAATGAAAAACCATTGAATTGTGAGCATTCGATTGAGTAAATTAAAAAAAAAACACACATAAGCCCAATATAATTTACTATTTGAATTGAACAACCTATTTCCGTTTTTTATCAGTCTATTTTATTTCACATATGGAATATGGAATCGTCTTCCATCACTGTTATATAATTTCCCCATATAATGGGAAGCGATGGATTGAATACAATAAAAATGAAGATCAAATCATGCAACAAATGAGCCAAAATGACAAATAATAGAGACAAACATTCGTGCAGCCCATCTTTTGGCTCTTTCAGTATTTTTAGTGTTGATGTTGTTCGCATTGAAAAAACAATGAAAAAAAAGAGGTGGATGGAGAAAAAAGAAAAAGAAAGAGAGGCAGATAGGGGGAGAGTGAAAAATGAACCTTAATTACAAAAATTTCATCATTCGTTTCATATTGATGTTTTATTGAAGATGCCCATACCCAGAAAACCAAATATTCGCATATCTGATGCGTTAAACCGTCATGCACAAAAGCAAATGCTTTTATTTGTTAGTTGAATGTTTTAATTTTTCTTTTTTTCATTCGTCCAACGTCAATCTTTGAATAAACCGAACGAATGAAAATGCTATTGAAATAGATCCAAAATTAAAAAATAACACTATACATAAAGTGGTGAGACTCATTCGAGCCAACTAAATTTGAATTAATTCAAATTTCAATGAAAAATTTCAGTTCAGTCAGCCACCAGACCCTCCGATACTATTGCACTTCTTTCCGTCCCATGGAGATTTCATACATATATAGAAATGGTCAAATCGAGATTCATGAATGACATCGGTATATTTTTTCGGATTATCATACATTCTTGTAACTTGGCAGGCGTCTCCATCATGATCAAAACAATTTACTGCCAAAATTTCAATTAAAACTTTCAGTCCAGTCAGCCACCAGACCCTCCGATACATTGCACTCTTTCGTCCCATGGAGATTTCATACATATATGAAAATTGTCAAATCGAGATTCATGAATGACATCGGTATATTTTTTCGGATTATCATACATTATTGTAACTTGGCAGGCGTCTCAATCATGATCAAAACAATTAACTGCCGAAATTTCAATGAAAAATTTCAATCCAGTCAGCCAGTATGCATTGGAATTGCCTCGATTTTTATGCGAAAATAGTGCATGTTATATGCGAAATTTCTGCCTCATGAATGCATTTATTATGCCTACATATTATGCATAATATGGTGCATAAAATGTTCATTGGGACATCACACAATGATATACATATGAGTGATCAATGAGCTTAAAATCAAATGTAAAGTCATCATTGAAAAACCTTATCGCCCTGAGTGCCGCTGGCAAAAATTTGTTAGTGTAGCCAGTTCATTCGTATTCCGAAAAATTGCAATTATTTTTATTTTTTTCGCAAGAAATATGGACATTAAAATCATATTGATGGATGTTGTACAGAAATAAATTTATGCTGTAAACCGAATTTAAATTAAATATGTGTGGATCAAGGAAGCAAAGCGGTACTATGATGGCAAAAAGGAAAAGTTGAAAAATAAATGGATTGAAGCATCAAAGGAAATGAGAATATTTAGAACTCGTATGAGCTCAAGGATGGCAATTGCTGCATATTTCAAATGGAACTGATCCAGAATGAAATAAACATTCGAAGCGAATGAACACAATTTTAAAATGTATGCAAGAGAAATAGGAAATTACAGAGATGGACAACAAGGAGGAAACGAATTTTTTTTTTTTTGATTAGCATCATAAAAGTCTCGTAATTTTGTAATTGATGTGCTTGAACGGCACCCTATCGACATTTATTCGACATGTTTCAAAATACATATAAGATGTGAATGCGGATCTAGAATTCGCAAACAATTCTAAATATGTGCAGCAATTTTTATTCAATTTAATTACTAATTTTTAACATGTATTATTTTCGACGATAACGGCATATGACACTTGGTCGTTGGTCGGATGAAAAAAAATGTGCATTTTCTAGCCATCATAAATTGCGATACTGAATTGTTGGGTCTCAATTCAAATGGGAATGACATTTGCCAGTTCAGTGAAAGTATTAATGAATTTATCTAGTTTTATTTCATCATTAATTTGTGAATCTTACTCCATCTCATGATTGTCTAACTGATCGGAGTGTTAATTGTGCGTATCATTACTGGCTATTCCATAGTGAGCAATATCTAATGGCTACACTCGAATAAAATGCAATTCACTCATAAGCCATTTGCCATTAATAGTATAAATATCACAAAAATGGTTAATGCGCTAAGTAAATCATCATAATATAAAATAGTAAATTGCAGGACGTAAAGATAACGTTTAAGCCTACACGTTAACATAGCAATTAATTTATAATTCGTGCATAAGGGCACAAACTTTGCAATAAAGTACATATACAATGGCACAGTGGAAGTAGACCAAAAATGTTTCAACTTGACGGCATGAGCGATGACGATTATTTGGTACAAATTGATCAAGTACAGGCAACAAATCAATCGAGTCAAAAGGTGCACGCGATGAAACATTCCAAAACAAATTGAAAAAAAAAAAGAAATGAGAGAATAAGACCTTTGAAGGCCTACCCCGGGACCGGGATGGGGTTAAGGGTTTAGGGCCAAACAAAAAACGGGTGAGGATATTTTCTCAACTTTTTGAATGGACCAAATTACAAGGCATAACATACATATATGAAGTCATAATTTCCGTTAACATTTTCTTCGGTTAACTCTCATCCAGCAATTGAACAATTGCTAATTTTGTTAGAAAACAGAAAACTTCCAGCGGTCAACCGTAATGCTCGACGTAATGCTACATACGATATGACCTAACGTGAATAGTTATGGTTTACGGTTTTTCATACACTGGAATTGCTTCGCATTATTCCAAAAAAAAAAATATTACAAAATGGGAAAGATGCCAGCAAGTCGAAAAAAAAAAATGAAAACAAATTTGGACGTTGAATTTGCGCTAAATTGACTTCATATTTTTCTTCGTCAAAATGATTCTTTGATTTCATTTACAGACTCAACACAATAAAATTATTTTTTGCCATGAACTTACTGAAAACTATCGAGTCGAACGCACACACATTTGACACACATAAAGTTGAGCACAAAGAAAACATACATATTACAGGCGCAATGTGCACAATGTGAACGAATGAAGTGAAACCAGAGAACCGAAGACAATAAACTGAGTGAGTATAAAGAATGGGAGTATGAAACGTTTTTTCCAATTTTCCGTTGGAATAAGCTAAAAGTCACATAATCAAAACTTATTCATCTAATGGTATCCTATTTATAGACAACACTGATGCGAACATTATTTTGTTGGCCGCTATTTCAGTCATTTCGATAATTTTTGTTTTTGTTACAGTTTTTTCATACTTTGTTTTGACTTCTCTGTGCCAAATGAATGTATGAAATGATTTTAATCAATTTGATTGTTTTTCCCATTTGATTATTTCACCATTTTTTTTTTTTTGGGGCATTCACTGAATGTCATATTCGTATGATGGTTTCTTTTCACCCAAGACAAGAATTTTTTGACTGAGACAGCACAAAAATAGCAGAAAACATTCAATGCTTTTTGGGGTTTCATTGGAAACAGTTCTAATTTCTGTATATCTTGGTGCCCAAAACCAATTTATTCAATACATTTTTGTACATTTTCGCATGTTCGAAAACATTTGGTCCATGATACAACTTTTAAACTAAATTCAATGTTCCGAAACATAGACATAAAACAAAGGATGGACCGGCCGCTTTTTCTGTATTTTTCAGACTTGTTCGGAATAAGAAATTTGAGTGATGGTTGATGGCACACATCAGTATTGTCAATAACAATAAAATTAATTATCACAACTTTTTTTTTTATCTCTCTCCATTCTGAATGCGTTCAAAGGAGGATTGAATGTGAGAACACTTCCCCTCCCTATCTTCTATCTTCCGAATAATTTTTATTATTATTCGGGAATGGTCGCAGTAAGAATCCAACCTTATCAGTTATTTATTGAAGCATTGAGCATTGATAAGGAATCTTACAAAACAATAGACAAACTCTGGTTTTGGCAACCAAACTCAAATGCTAAAGAAACAAATAAAAAAGATTTCTTTTGCTTTGTACTGTGAATTACTCAGATAGAGGCATAAGGCATTTAAAAAAAACACAGCAACATAGCATTCACTCAGTATTCAGCTTTGAATGGAATTCGGCAAACAAAGAACGCAAACTTTTTATTCAAATGAATGTCGAATACAAAACGAAGGGCCTTTTTCAATTGCATTTCGGTCCGACTAGGACTATTGTGTTTTGTACATATACGTCAACACGCGCACACATTATACATAATATGTATATATTGTATAAATTTATCCAGTTTTAACATATCGAAATACATATTGTATTGTTGTTCAATGCGTCAGCAGGGAAATGCATAATTTATGATGAGATTTTCGGTTATTGGTTTATTTGTAAACATGCACGTTCACGTACAATTTCTTATATGTAGTTTTCTCCTTTTTTTTAATTATCAAATGATTTTTCTGTCGGGCCAAAGAAAACATAGCCGAAAATTGGTTGGAAGTCAGATAAATTATGCAAAGGTAAATTTTGCTAAAGACGATAACGAACCTCAATTATTTTGGAAAAGTTGATGGAAGAATTCTTTTTATATGTAATTGCCGAAAGTTTAAATCTTATTAACTTTCGAAATATTCAATTCGGCAATTTCCATATTTTATGATATTTTTTTCAATGTCGACACAACGGCTAGTCAGATCCTATTGAGCTAAAAATACATTTCATTTCCCATTCTCTTCATATATAGTAATTATTATTTCTTATATGCCCATATTGTCATGTTCAATGCTCATTTACAAACCGAACATTCATTTAGATGATGAATGCAGGCCAAAAATTGATAGCAATATGAAATTGTTTGAATGTTGTAAAAAGACATGCAAAATAAAAATTAAGAAAAAACTAAAATAGAAAGCAGACAAAGGAACGATGCCTTGTTTTGTTTCATTTCACATTGGAGATAACAGTCCGTTTGTTTTTTTTTTTTTATCAAATAATGGTTTGGCATTCATGGCATTGTTATGTAGAATTTTTTTCCTAGTATCAAAACATAATAAAGGAAATTCGCGTTAGTCCTTCTCAAAGAAAACTTATGTGATTAATACAGCAAACAGTCATGAACATAACGCACCAAATGCCTAAGTCTACTATTCACTATCAGAGTCTGTAAACATATCTGTGAGGTGCACGCGTCCCCAGGTATTTATACGCAGGAATTGGTGCTTACAGGAAATACGTATTTTTCAACATACTACACCAGGTTTGTGCGTATTTGTTAATTGTCACCTCTTTTTTATTCTCGTTTATACTTCAGGTACACAAAATCAATCCTTGGTATGACGTACCAGATGGATCTAGTGCTGGGGATAGCGTACCTAATGTGGGTACCAATGCCTGGAGACGCGTGTATTTCACAGATATTTCTGCAGACCCTGTTTACTATTCATAACTTCATATTATTATTATTATGACTAAAATAATGATTCATGCATAACATGCAACATCAATTCATGAAATTTGACTGATTTAGAGCCTATCCATGTGGAATAGTATATTTTACGTATTGAATAGAGTCTTGAGGAACATGCGACATGCTGACTTTGCTCATATTATTTACTTACACTGTCAACGGTATGATTTTGTGTATCGATCATATTTGGTTTGTTACGATTGTGTGGTGCTTCGGATGAAGGATCTATATAAAGCAGGGGACCAACTACATTGGATGCTTTTCGATTCTCATAAGAGCCGGATGCTGACGATGTTTGATTATTTTTTGCATTCAATTTCATCGAATCATTTGATCGATTCATATAATTTGTGAATCGATTACGTTGTTGCTCGCTAAAATGGTTGTGGGTGGATGGATTTGTGATCCGAATTTGATCAATGGGCTCTTCTAATTTGCTTCGATTTGTATTATTTGGGAGAAAATATTTTGTGTCAGTTTTATATGTATCTAAAAAATCCGATGTTGACACACAAGATATATGATAGGCGGTGGAATTTGTACAATCATTTGATTCGCTATTATTATTATTATTATTATTATTATTTGATGATGGCATTTGTTTCTGGTGTGATACTTGTTGTTGTAGTTGTTTCTGTTGTTGACGATTATAGTGAAATGATTGTTGATGCTGTTGATTACAAATAGCATTTGTTGATGCATTTGTTGCATTCAGGCCACAATCGTTGTGATTATTATTTAAATATGACAACAAAAAATCAGATTTAACGGACGGCAATTTGTCTTTGTCACGATTGTAATGAACATTTGAACTACTGTTTAATAAGGATTTGGATGCCGATGGACGACGGCACGGTACACCAATATCTGATTTAGTGCCACGTGATATTCTATGACCATCACCATAAAGCGAAGCTGATGACAGTGGTCGTGATTCCAAATAACCGCTGTCATCATAACGATTCAAACTAAATGTGTATTGATTATTGTGAAATACAGTGTTATTGATTAGACGATTGTTAGATGTATTATGTACAGGAATGGATGTTGTTGGTGGTCTGTGATTGTATTGGTTATGATGATGATTTGGATGCATTGGTGGTTTTCCATTACTCACTGAATCATGAGCTCCGTATGTTGTTTGATTTTTTAAATGTTTGCCAGATGTAACTGATGCGCCAGATGATTTATTTGTTCCGTATTTTGTGCTGTCACTCGATCTTAAATTGAATTCATTTTCAAATATTTATTTATTATTTATTTAATAAAAAATTATTATCATCAATATTTTCACTTTATTGTATTACATAGTATTATTATTATAATAAAGGTTTAGAGGTTTAGATATCAATAAAATAAAGTTTCATTGTTTTACCTTTCGGAGGAGTATGCATAATCTTGATCAGCGCCTAATCCCGAGTCGGTGTGCTCATGTGAAACCCGCAATGCTGAACCATCTAATGGGCTTAGGCTGGACCCAGACGGTGATACGAAATCACCCATACTCAAACTTGACATCATTCTAAAAGTTTTAGGACCAAAAAGGGAGAATTTAAAATTGTTTCTTTAATATATTTGATTGAAAATTACCCTTCATTCAATTATATTTACCTCACTAAACTGGCATTTCTTTCACAATCTCTTGAGCTTATTGTGCTTGCCGAACGAATTGAACCATTGACCATTTGTTCCACTTTATTCGTTTCCGGTAGAAAAATTCTGTAAGAATTCATTTGAATATTATGTCGAAGAAAAAAAAACGGATTTTTAAAAAATCAGAAGTAAATTAAAGTTATTTACCCTCTTATACGATCGACACGATCTTTGCCATGATTTTTATGCACTTTTACCGAAATATTGTTCGCATTCCTTTGTTTAGCCAAATGCGTTTCAACGACCGTATAAGGAATTTCTCTCAATTGATCTTCGGTCATACCAGCCGTTTCAACCAAATCAAATTGAAGATGTTTTGCCAATTCGCTTGACCATATGCGGGCCTTATTATCCGACGGTGATCTTGAAGTTGATCTGCATTTGGAAAATTGAAGATTTTTTTTTTCTTCTAAATTTTTTAAAAATTCACAAATTCTGTACCTGTTTTTTCGATGGCGTCGACTCCGATGACTGCTACTACTATGCATATCGATATCATTATTTTTAATGCTGGAATTTAATGGAGTTGAATCATTTCGTCGACGATGACCATCACGTAATGAATGATTCGTATCGAGAATTTCCATTGATCCTGTTGACTTTCGGTGCCCGGAAAAACTACGACGACTTCCTTCATTTTCTGAGCCCGATTCAGTACGACGGTGTCTGGAACGATGACGACGATGCTTTCGATGGGAATTGTGAGAGCGACCAGATCCACGTGACAATTCACTCTCATTATCTGATGTTTTACGGTTTCGATGACGTTGCCTATTTCGATGACGTTGCAAATTTTATTAAATTATAGATAAGACTCTCTCACAATCAAGGGAAAATGAATCTGTTTTCTGTCAAACCTTTTACATGCTTTCGAGTCATTGGACGAGTGGCTTTCCACAGAACTAGATCGGATACGGTGAGTGGGCACACTTGAATTTTTTCGCGATGATGCCGAGCGAACAGATCTAGGACTAGAGTTAACGCCAAACAATCCTTTTTGCTGAGATCGTGACCAAGGAGCACTGCGTGTACTGCGCGGTGAATCCGGTGCACTAGAATTTCCATATGCTGGATATTTTCTAATCGATAAACTATTTGGTATATTGCACGTTGATCGATATGGGCTTTCAAAGCTATTTCATTTCAAGAAGAGAACATTAAACGAAACGAATTCAAATTAATTTCAGGACCATATTCAAGATATTACAAAAATCAAATACTCAATCAACACGGTTTATTCGTTCTTTTGTTGCTGATTAATAATAATTATTTATAATATATTATTGAACACAAATCGAATTGTGCCGCAAAATAAACTGTGTTCAACAAGTGTCTCGAACATTCAATCAAATCCAGATTAAATGTATGCAAGATACATGAAAAAGATGAGATACAAAGTACAAGAGCTATAATTTAAATTAAAAATTTACACTTGAGCTGGTTGTGGAATTGAAATCGATTTTATTTCCTGTTTGTTTGCTGCACGCTTTTGTGTATTATTTTTGTTGTCCAGAATCTCGTCTATGCATCGTCGTGGCTGTCGTCGTGACGGTGTTCGTTTGAATACTGGTGAAGGTCGACCATGAATCATTGCATCTCTGACGGCTTGTTTCTCGGTTCGGCCACTGAAATGTCATTTTATTTTTTGTTTTTAATGGAATTTTATTTTTCAATTTATATCTACACCGTCGTCAATTCGTTCGTTTCGTAATCCCCTTCCACCCATTCCTTCATTCCACAATTTTATTTAAATTCATTCTGTCTATTTATTCGTTTGATTGTTTTCAATCTTTTTTTTAGCTTTCAGCTTTACCCTTGTTCAAATGATGTTTATATAAAATTTTCAATCATGTTTTCATGGCATGTGAAAGTGGTGAGTTGAAGAAATGTTTACCGGTTGTCGAATGAATTTTTCATTAGAATATATGCACGTGTGTGTGTGTGTTTATTGTTCGTATGGAATTTTTCGTGTGTTTTTGTTGTTGCTTTGTTTTATAGACAAGGACAATGCTGATAAGCGTATAAATGTTTACATACCTGTATCGAAAACGTGATCCAAGTGAAAATATTTCACTGTCATGATTTTGCATCGGTGACACACGGACCAATCGGAAGAAGGCGTGATGTTCGACACAACATCGCCATAAATGTCTGCAGGCTGTTTTGCGAGGTGTTTCAAAACCATATGTACTGATCTCATTCTGATGATGAAATGTAGTTAAACATTTCATTTAAAACGTTTTGAACAGGGCATCAATGGTGTCAAATATGAAGATAAACAGAGAAAGACAAAAGGCCGATAATAATATATCATTAACTTTTTTTATTTATTTATAAGGAAGATAAAAACAGAAAATTAATAGTAAATGACTTAATTTTCATGATTCAATCAAGTTTAATCAAATATAAAAAGCGACAAAATGCAGATAGCAACTGTTGAAGGGCAAAACAGAAATTTTAACTTAATTAGGAAGCTATACAAAAGAAAAAGAACAAAACAACAGGTATGTGGTATGGAGTATGGAATACAGAGTTATAACGTAATTATGCAAGTGATTCGAAACGTTTATTGCTGTTACGCTGATCTCAATACATATTATTATTCATACAGTTGCCGGTAAATAGTCTTAACTAAAGACAGACAATATTTTAGCTTATAAACCAAATGAAGTTAACCATTAAATGAATTTTTAACACATACGTTTTTGTCACAGACACGCAACATAAAATATCGTCCTTTAAAATAAACCTTTGCTATACGTGGCCAATAGTAATAAGCTACTGTAGTTTTGTCTCGCAACACAACAATTCCGCTCGGTGTCAATCCAAGAAAATATTCCACACTATCTTCACCCTGTTAATCAGATCAACAAAAAACAAAATTCATGAAACATGGTAAAAATAAATTTCAAAAAAGAAAAAAAAAGAAGAAGAAAAAGAATAAAAAAAGATAAATAATTGAAAAACAAAAGAAAATGCACGTTGCATGTAGAACAGACTAAAATTGAATAAATAAAGAACCGAGCCCATATTATGGGTGAATTAACCATGCCACGGATAATTTAATTAAAGGAAACAATTTTAGTCGGGCGAGCCAAACAACAGGAAAAAATGAAACGAAAACCGAACTAGAGGTGATTGTGCATTTTACAACCGGTGAGCATACAGAACAGCAGCATATTCGTACATTGCGAATAGCGTATAGCGAATGGCGAGGGACGAACAAAGAATGGCAGCATTAAATGTAATTGATTAACAATGTAATTTAAAATTTACAAGCAATCACCGTATTTTTGAATTCAAAAGCCACAATGAGCTAATGTGGATCGCTTAGCTTGTGTTGTTCATAATTGGCAGGAGTGAGAAAAAAAGGTTGAAAGTTGTGATACATAGCACAATGATGGTAAAATGTAACATGTTACCAAAGATTATAGGAAAAGAACATGAACGATGAACGCAATGAACATTATGAACGATTAAATTACATGGTGTATTCAAGTATTCAGCTATAATCAA
This sequence comes from Mayetiola destructor, assembly GCA_000149185.1. Classification (NCBI taxonomy): domain Eukaryota; kingdom Metazoa; phylum Arthropoda; class Insecta; order Diptera; family Cecidomyiidae; genus Mayetiola; species Mayetiola destructor. Next base: position 36,892 of record GL501607.1, read on the forward strand.
AACCAAGACCCGCCATAATGATCGATGATGATCAAAAGGGAGCAAAATAATATATATATTTTACGAATTACATTTCTCAATTATAATAATTACAATTAAATGAACAAGTAAGCTTTCAATATTGAAATAAAATTTAATTTCATTGGTTTTTGACACTGGTGACTCAATGCGTTGCGATGTGCAATTTAATATTACACGTCGAAAAAATGAAATTTCAACAGCAATAAAACTGCTGCTGCTATCGCTCATGTAGAAAAATAAAAAAAAGGAATTACTCAATAAAATTAAATTCAATGGAATATATACATACCAACACTGGATGCAAGTCAACGCCGTACATATCATTCCATTTGACTTTATCTAAATAATTCAATTCAGCGGCAGCCGGTGACATTCCACGTAATTTCTGATGAAGCTCTGTTACACGATTTTCCAGTTCTTTTGTTTGATTTGCGACGAGTCGAAACTCTGAAACGTATCCAGGCGAATGACGACGATTGTCATAATCACCAAGCTCAGCTATTCGGTGGAAATGAAAAATAATTATAATAATAAAATATTTAATAAATATAAATAAAATATTATGAGGAATGTAGATATGATGCAAAAGGTACACACAACAGACACGTTCAAAAAAATCTATAGCATGAATAATTGTGCATTGTGCATTGCGCCCAATCAACAATAATGAACCGAACTCAATTTGTAAATATTGAAATTTTCAACTCCAGAATGAAGAGACATCAATGTATGTAATAGCAAATTTATAATTTGTAAATATTTATCAAACTGAGAGGACTGAGAGCAATATTCAACCAATTGATCTGTTTCAAGGTTCAAGGTTTTCAATTTAACATGACAGTCCAATATAACTATGCACAATCGTATGCAAGATAAATTATTGGAATCTTATATAAGTATGCATACCGAGATATCGGAATGAATTCTTCAAAAGCTGCGAAGAAAATAAACAGAAATGAATTCATATCCTCTATACTCTATACCCCATTCAGAAGAGAAAAAAAAAATATTAAGTCTTCGGTATGAATATTTGTTTAAGAGATTGCCATAAATTGGTGTACACGGAAAATCCAGTAAGCTTTACGTGTCCGAATTGCGAACGTGTGCGTGCGGTGTTTTGATTGAAATCTATGTTGACATTGCATTGAACAAACGATTCGATCAACAAACAATGGTGTATTGCAATGATTGTCTATTGAAAATAAATAAAATGCGATAAAAATTAAAAAATTCGAGAAATCATATTTTGACTGATGGTGAGAGTCCTTTTGTTATTTGTTCAGTTTTCGTGCATTTCATCTAAACAATTCTCGATAATTTTATTTAAAAAAAATATCTCATAAAAATATTATATGTTTAATAAGACCAAAAAACTATACTCAGCCATTGAAACACATAAAATTGTTGTTGCGGACTGACTTTTGTATTGCTTTTAATTTGATTCAATATCGATCAGTTTATATCAATGATCCGAAGCAATTTTTTTCATTCATTCTATGAATACAGTGCCAAAAAATTTGGTTGTAATGCCTAAATTTTATTGATTATTTAAAAAAGTTCTTTTTTTTTTTCTTCACTAAAGACAATTGAAACATGGACATATTGACACTTTATATTAAGGCTGCCATTTTTTCGCCCGGATAAATATATACCCAGAGCGTCCGGATATGTAAAACTTATAACCGGATTTCAAGAAATTCGCCCGATTGCGGATCATTCCGGGCGAAATGGCAGCCTCAAATAATAAAAACATTCCGATCTGGAGCTACCCATTCAGGAGGTTGAATCAGCATTGTCGCTAAGCGAAATCGTAATGCAATTCAAAACTACATCATCTGTATATCATCTATGGAAAAATTTAAACAAATTCATATCAAAGCTTTATATTATACATCAAGTAATATTTAACCTGCAATCTGAGTTGGCAATCGAATAAATTAATTATTCAAATCATTCTGACCATTATAATTTCAAATTCTACATTGTGGTTTTACTCATTGCTAGGACATAGCCCAAGATTTTAAATGATTCATAAGAATTTTTAATTGTGGTATTTGAAACGCATTATGTCAATTTATCGTAAACGAATATGAATTATTAGTTTGAAAAAGGATGAGAAACTCAACTCTAACTCTATTCAATAATCGATCATTATTTATTGATATTTTCTTTTTATTTACAGATTTGCGTCTCCCCAACTCTAAAGAAATGATTTAATCTGCCCGTTATCAGTTTTTTTGAGAATGATTGAAAATAGTAAGCCAAACAGTTGAACAGAATTCCGCATCGATTGAGCATTGGGTATGCATACGCACAGCTAAGAGCATAAAAATAAGCACGTAGTTTTCAAACGATATCTGGTGGATAATAAGCATTAAGCGTGTATTTAAATCGGCATGTTCATTTGATTCTAGTTAATAATAATTCAGACGTTGTGGTTGTAGCCGACGCTCAAATATTCCAAATGAAATTTTTTAATTTATATGTATATCATGCTGAAGATTTCAAAGGTTCTATATTTAATAATCCACCAGCAGTTTAATATATTGAAATAAAGTCAATATTTATTCATCTTGAGTGAATATAGGTTCAAAGCTGAAAGATGAAGATCTAGAATTGCAAACAAATCGACGAAACTATTTACATGGAAAATAAGAGAAGCAAAAACAAAACAAAAAACAAAAAACAAAATCGAAAAGATTTATGATTATTAATAAATAATTTTTGTATTTTCTATGTATGTTGATCTACCGTGCGATGCTAGTGGCTACATTCGATTTGCTGGAAACAGAATCAAAAAGAGAGATATGCGACGAGAGTCGGTGCGACGAAAACGATAAAAGCAACAAAAACAAGTGCATCTGGCGAGACTAATCAATGTATATTCGTATACATTATTCGTATACACATTTAGTAATATGTAATACTAGTTTGTTGTTTTTTTAAATATGTTGTATGTAAAACATTTTACATTGCATATTGCATACGAAAGTGATGTTTGATTTGTAATTTGTAAATACACCAATGTATACAACGATGATAATAATAATCTTTTTAATTCAGATTATTTGTATCGTGTGTTAGCAAAATATGATACAACAAATCGATAAAAATGACCCGAAAGGAATGAGAAACGATAGCCATAGCTCGAACGACAAAGAATGAAATTCTCTTATCACGTTCATTAGTTATTGCAAAGATATGCCAACAATATGTATAAAAAATGTTGCAACGAATGATGCATAAATATGATGGAACGGCTAGAAAAAATACATGCAACTCTGGCTTAAACCTCTCCATTTCGACGCTAATTGCTCTCAAATAAAGTGTTAAGAAACTGATATTCGTATAATCCACATCATACGCAAATCAAATCGATCGAACCGTAACAAAGTCGTGAAAAAAAAATTAGATAAAGTGTTTGTGTGTGTGTGTGTGTGTGTGCCTGCATGTGTGGAATGAACTCATCAACAGATGAAACAGTAGAAATGAAGTCAAACAATGAACCGATGCGATGTTACTCTTAAATGAGCCGCTATCGGCATTCGGTGCGTATGATATTCGTATATTCGCACAAATGAATATTCTTATTTCGATGTTTGAACGTTTATCTGTTGGCTATTGGCATGTCATGCCTCAGCACAACACATCACAACAAAACATCGTCCAAGTTTTTCAATTGTTATTGCTCTGAGTCATATTTTGGTATACAGAACAAGCCTTCATCCGATACATCAATAGAACGAGTTAATTCAAGTCCCCATATATATAAATCTCCATACATAACGAACATGTACGGCCGTACCTACGAGCTCGAAAAAATGCGCTCATTTTTGCTCTCTTAATAATTTTTTTCTGATATATTTTCGTCATATTATGTTATAAGAGAGCATGAAACTACATTTTTCGGAATGAAAAAATTGGGGAAAAATTTGAAAAAAAAAAAATGCCACACAGACTCGAACCTTGATTGTACGGAATACATATACATTGTACGGATTCTTGAATTTACTCGTACTATTGAAGTATCTGATGAGGGCCTGATACAAAATCTACAAAACGAAGCAATTTAGTTTCATTATTATATTTCATTATTTCAAGCCCATTCATCCGTATCTCTTGTTCGTGGTATTTATATATATTTTATGGATACCAATTTTCGCATTGCATTGTCCAACATTGATATATATACATACATACATTATACATGTACAATGTACAGACAGCCATTCGGAATTCATTTATAAAAAGACAAAATACCTTCCACGCGTTGCATGGATAATAGTTTAATCTCTCTATTTAGATTTATTAGCGTATTTGTACTTACATTGAACAATAAATGCTCCCAACTCTGCAGCCAATTCAAATGAAATCGGTAATCTACCCTGCAGGACATCTTGTTTGACTTGCAAAAATAATTGATATCTAAATGATAAAATGAAACGAAATGAAGAAAAAGAAAGAAAAAACAAAACACAATGAAAGAAACGATTGGATTAAATGAAATCAAATTAATTTGAATGTCGAATGTTGAGGAGCGTTCTTTTTTCTTTTTTCTCATTTTCCTCATTTTCCTACAAATTGGCATTGTAAGTGGATCGAATTCGATGATGATAAATTGCTGCTAAAAACAATTGCAATACGGATAAGGAATTAATAATTGATCATAAATCGATCAGAGTCAGCATCATGGCGCGATGAATAATTAATTAAACTCGAAATCATATTTGGTTTTCATTTATGGTTCAAGCAAACGAATCCAATGATTTTGCTTGAAGCGTTTGCGATGGTAATTGAACCGAATTACGATTATAAATCTGATCGATACCGTTGCTGCGTATTTATTCAAACATGATATGTAGTAGTTAATATGTTTTTTCTCTCATTGAAATCGCCAATGGAATTTTGCTCGCAGTCAACGACTCCAGGCATGAGCGATACCTGAGCGATACCATTCTCATTTTTTTAACTCTTGAATTGGAAATTGGAATCCAATGGATGAAATGAAAAAAAAAAACGCTTCCCGTTTGATTGAACGTTTTTGCTGTTATTTACGTTTTTTTTCGATTGATGGGAATCGAAATTATTTGCATTTTTTCATTTCAATCTAGTAAGAATTCAATTATTATTTAAGAAAATGCACATTCCAATGTATTACATTACGATGTGCACCTATCGGATAGAAAAACAAAATGACACCTTAACATTCTTTTAAAATTCGATATATGTGGTTGATAGGCAGAATCAAAAAGTGTTAGATAATTAAAAAATGGATAAAAGTTGAAATAAATGCAAATCACTTACCGAGTTATTTCTTCAATAAGTTTTGTCGGATCGGCCGCATAAAATTTCACACCAAAATATAGATCATAAACATCTTTGGAGCCTTTTAGTTGTCGTGATAGTCTCACCGTTTGATCCAACCAATGCTGTTTTTTTTAAATATTTAGTTTATGACACATAGATATCAAATTCTGATGCATTCATTTGTTTAACTCTTCATGCTAAATGCTTCGAAGGAAGTCTCAGAATGCCAGCATAACAAACAAAAAAATTCAAATAATAATAATTCACATATAAATAACTTACCGTTTGATTTTCCTCATCCAAATAACGTAAGCCAAAGTATGCCGTTTCAATCAAATTGAGTCGTGCAAAACAAACATCGAGTATTGCTTGACCCGTTAGGTCATCCTGAAACGAAATAAATATACCATGAAGCTCAGTATGAAGTATAAATTGTGATTTGTGCTATGCCAACTCAAGTCAAACCATTTTTTATGACTTTTGAGGTTTAAATGTTAAAGAATATTCTAAACCATTTCGACCCTATATGAAATGATGGAATTTCGTCGACTGTTTTTTCTTTTATCCCTGGACTCACATTGTTCGACTCATCGATGTTCATTTAGCAACATCTGATTTTTTCTTTTTTTCAATATCGATGACCCACCGACATTTTGATTCGTATTTGAAATCATCGTTAATAGTTGTATGTGAACTGTGAACTGTGAACATTGAACATTGAAACATACAATAACAATTCATGGCATTTTATAAAATGCCAAACGCTTTACATTTTACCATGTGAGCAGAAAATATTTGTTTATGCATTTAAATTATATGCTGATTACTGATTGTTCACAGTATACATGCATATCCATGGTTCACCTGTATGGAATGTGGATGCATGAATTGTTTGTCTAATGCAAAAATCTGTTGTAAGTTCTCTGGTTTCGATTTGATTTGCATTTTATTTTCGTGATATTTCTTTGCGCATCGCTTGAGAATGTACAAGCTTTGATTTCGCATTGGGCAAATTTAGACATTGAATCACCTTTAAATGAAGTAAACTCATAATCACCAGCATAAAATTATTACAAAATGAAAATATCATAGAAATGAGCGATAAATATAATAGAAATGAGCGAAACAGACACAACCAAAATTCGAAAAAAAAAGAGTAAAATGAAATTTGTGCAAGTCGATGCCATTCACTTGGTATTTGATAAAGTTTGTATCATTATTAACCGCGACGCATGTTACTATTACACAATTTTGGTTCGAGAAAAGAAAGCGAATAAAAGATGAAATGATGCGTTGTTTGGTTGAGCTTTGCTTTATGTGTATTTCGTGTGCATTCATAAATATCACAGATAATGGATATGTAGTGTGATGGCATTGTACTGAATACTGAATACTGATGTATGGTGGAATTACACATAAAATTTAGGAACATAAAAGAAAATGATATGTCACGGCGATACGTCCATTTTATGTTGTTTTTATATGTTATTCTTTAATGCATTCTAATGAATATTTAGAGAGTTGGCAATCACTTTTGCCTCATTCATACACTCATTGTCATCAATCCAAGCCATCCATACAAAATACATATTATTTTTCATTTCATTTCATTTCATTTTTATTATTTTATTTGAACGTACAAATGGTCCAAAATCTGGTGTTGCTGTCATTCTTGATGAGTGTGTCTCAGTGTCTCATACACAGTAAAAGTATGTGTAGCGCACAGCACTACAGACTGTATACAAACGACGTTTCACTACCTTGTGTTGTGTAAAATGTAGGGTTTTCATGTATTGGTTAAAACCGTTGAGATTTTTTGACAATTGTCGTGAGAGTTTTTCATTTGTTCTTAAAGTGAAAATTTTCATGAATTTAACATACGGTCTCAAATAGATCTACACATTTATTTTCGAACACATTCTCTCTTTTACAAGATACAATGGAACATTCTTTTACGAAATGTCAAACACACCAATACATGAAAACCCTACATTTTACACAACACGGTGTAGTGAAACGTCGTTTGTATACAGGCTGTAGTGTTGTGCACCACACATACTTTTACTGTGTAGGATAATCGCCGAATTATGAAATGGATTTTCTCTGTGACTACAATCGAAAGTGAAACTCGCTATCATCCAGATTTAGTGGACGAAAAATGAATCTTTAGAATATTCAGTATCGCATTTATCGAATGGTATTGACATTATGAATGTACAATGTACTGTGTACAAATCAGATTCACCAATAGCTTCGTACCGTTGTTGCGCTGAAGAAAATTACAGCAGTTAAACCGCATACTGAGCTCATTTTTATCGTAAATTTTTTTCGATGGTCGCAGGTTTTCAATACAAAATGCTGCAATTTTTCATATGAAAATTTCTGCATGAATACACAAACAAGGAGTTTGTGGCTATAAAAAATTTTTTACACAAAAAGACTAGAAATTTTCGATGTTTCATAACTTTTTCCTATTTACTATGTAGATGTTATGGTTCCTTTTATGTTCTTATACTGTGATGGCCAATTCCTTCATACAGATGTATCCATTATCCGTTGATGTAAATATATTTCAAAATTGAATAACTCTCACATATTTTAACCATTGATCTGAATTTTTTTTTTTTTGGAAATGTTATATACATACGCCGTATGCGGTATAAATGAATTCGATAAAATACAAAACGATCGAGCATAAAATTGGTTGAAAAGCACTCGTTATTGTGTTTTAGTTTTCAGTATTGAAGTGATTGGTGCTGGTTGGTTACCGAGCTATCTATCGTTTTTGTATTTGATGACACTCTATTTATTATTTGCGACAAATGATTTGGTGTAATGGATGCGGTACAGTTCGATTTTATATTTCAAATATAAAAAAAAATTGTGTAACAGAATTTCTCATTCAAATTTGATGGTGGTTTTTTCTTTTTTCATTCCTTTGGTAAAAAGCTTGTACGTTTTTTGTCCTCTCATTTATCATTCACACAATGAATGTACTGCAAGCACACAAATGGTTAATGCATTAAATTTATATTCAAAACTCGAAGCATAATAATTGATGCCGGTGGCTAAAAGACTTGTCTACACCGTATATAATAGCGGTAAAAACAAATGACTAGAAGCATAGACAACAACCGAATCCAATGATACGGAAAAACATTGAAATTGCTATCACCATGATAGCGAATGAACTCCATCATTTATTGGGTGCACATTAATTCTTTTGTAAATTTATACGAATGACTAAAAACCAGACAATAATTTATCATGGATACTTTCAAAATATAACGTATTTATTCGTGGATGCGATATCATTGCATTTTTTATTATTTCTGAGATAAGCTTCTGTTAGTTTTTTTTTTCTCTTGTATTTGGCGATTGAAAGCCTACGATTCACCTGCCCTATTATGATTCTATTGAGCTGAGTTGATGGTTGACTGGTCTGAATTTAGGGTGAAATATAACAAAACATCAGCAAAATAAAAACGAAATGAATGATGATTTATGATGAATTGAAATCGATGAAAATACGATAAAAAATAATAGTCTCGTTAACAGTCAGAAATAGATATTTTGGATTCTTTTGGTTTATTCCATTCAATTCAATTCAAATCATATTTTTCCCCCTTTCGACTTTATCTCGATTCCACTCAATCCACGTTTAATCAATCTAAATTTATGTGTATATTCAGTGTTAATTGTATCACATATTTCACTTGTAACGAATTTAAATTCTGAGTGGCGATAAGATGTTTGAGCTATTTCATTGATGATGGTCGGCATTAGTCACATTTAAAAGCAAAGAATTTTTTTTCTCATTTAATGAATGATTCGTGATTTGAAATTCATGAACATTCTGAATATTCACTATAATAGAAATTGATTCGTGTTTCGTGAATGATGAATAACAAATAATAAAATTATTATTAGAAACAAAAATTTGTATTGATGGATTTAGCTGTATGCTGATCTGTCGATGAATCAAATTTGGAATGAATGAATGGTGTTTGCATATTTCATATATTCTGGTTAGACCAAACCCAAAATAGAGTGTTAATTTATTCGGCACTCACCACTCACCACCCAGCGGATAAAGTATCCAATTGCATTTGAAATTTTGATGGAATCTGTGTTGCTTTCTCACTAATTGAATAAGTTTTAATAATTTCAATTGTAACGGCAAACACTACACACTGCACACTTGCGTCAGACAGTTATTTCAAAGTATTAATTCTATAAAATCTGTTTGTGTTTGTAACATTTTTTTTTCCATAATTATCATTTATCCATAATGTCTGGGATATTTGCTTTCATGGGATTTGCATAACATTGATATCCATTGAAATTTTCAAACAATTAAATTCATACAACGTACACATATAACATGAGCATTGGACATTGGACACACGGAATATGAAATATGGAATATGGAAAATGGAAGTGGTCCAAATACAATGTGATATATGAGAATTGCCATAAAACTTTGATATTTACCCATGCCCATTTCATTTGAATATTCAGATTTTCAATTTAAGGACAATTATTCGATATTCATTATAGCTCGAATGTATATCTGTTTTAAGATAAATTCAATGTGCTTACAGTATGTTGAATGTTGAAACGAAGCACTTCCAGTCTGGTTGTCATCGAGACTAAATACAAAAGCATACCATCATCCCTCATACAATCTAACTTGCTTAAAGGATACTATTTTTAATTGGATTTTTTATAAAAATAACTTTATACGATGGAATTTAATTTAATTATGTTTTTATATGATATTTTGCTCAACATGCGCATCATGAATTTTTGATATTTCATCATTTAATACATTACAATTTATAAGTCATTTTTTGTATTTGAACCGAAAATTTTGTTTGAATGGACAATCTGTTACATGTGTACATAATATGTATTATAAGACCAAAATTGAATGATGAATGGATATAAAGTTTTGAAATGTTCTCAGTTTGTCTTCTTTTTTTTTTGGCTTTTTTTATCCGATTTCAATGGGACGATGAAAAATGACAAAAGGACAAACATCTGTTGCCATCTAAATTGTATTTCTCTTTTGATTCGTCAGACGAACTGGAGAATATCACATCAATATTACAAAAACGTGAACGGACTAGGGACCATTGATGATGACTATCTTCTACATATATGCACAATGTTCATTGCACAATGTATATTCCTAGCTAATCCAAGTGTCACTGTGTAAACTTGTCAAACCTTAAATACAAGTACTTTTTAAACCTTGAATTAAATGACCAACCGATGTGAGATTCGATCTCGATCCATTTAAATCCTGATGACGTTAACATTAAGTGAATAAATTCCCAATGGTAGACGGATGCATTTTAGGTTTTCGTAATTGCTTCAACATTGAACCCATTTTAAGAAGCTTTAATGTTTTCTTTTAGCTATCGAATTTGGTATATTGCACCAAATTCCCATTTCGATTATAAATTTATCACACATATGTATGCATTTTATGCGACTAAAATCTGCATTGCATTTTTTAGCTCAAACTTGTAACAAACATGAGGAATTTGAAGAAAGTATCGATTGAATGTTCACCATTTTCATTTTTTCTTTTTAACTTTTGCTTCATTTTTCGTTTATTTTTGTTTGAAATTTGGAGTTAACTGTTCGGTACCGCCGTGTAAAGCTTTTCACTTGTAATGATTATGCCAAATAGGTTTTGTGATTTCACGAATGTCAGATTTGTTCAAGTTTCGGTTGCAAACGTCGATATTAGTTGTCGATCCAATTTGATCTGAAAATGTTCGGTTAAATGGTCACATCCTATATGCCATCATTTGTTAATTTTTTATTTTATAGTTGGAAACTTAATCTGTCCGATTGCACCAAAAGCTGCCCTCAACATACAATGTAAACACAACATAAGCATAATTCAAGCAAAGCTGTACTAAAAGATGAATTCATATCGCAAAAGTATTGTAGACTTTATACTTTTTACGACTGACTGAGTCGTAGAAGAAACAAAAAAACAACAGAATAGAAATTAAAATTTTCTTCAGTTTCCAATTAATTTGAAATTTTGGAACATTAAGATTGTATGGTATTCAGAATGCTCCATATCTTACACAAACAACAGCATTTGAATTACTTTCACAACTTTGTAAAAGCAAGAAAAATATCGTCCTTTTGGAATAAAGTTTTAATGCTATGAAATTCGATTGCATAAATTTATTCACCAGAAAATAACAGAATAATGAATTTTAAGGAAATAAATGAAATTCCTTCTGGAGAATCGTTGGCCTGAAAATAGCTTTCATTATTAATTGAAACTGACACATATGTATGAAGCGGGTCCGAAAATCCAGCATCAATAATAATTTTAATTTTTGATTGATTACTGAATTCATCCTTCCAAGATCAACATTCAGAATAAAGCTTATAACCGAATGATGGTTATACTAACTGGAGCCCTTTTCACTCATTCACATTTTGATAAATCAGATTTGTTCAAAATTAACAATTGAACTGTGCTTGTTTCATTCATTGATAAAGTCTTCACTGGTCGGTTTACATAAAATATTTTGAGAATTCAAGATGCACAATGCAAATAAATAGCTGTGAAAAGAATTTGGTCCAACCAGTCAAAAAGATAATATTCTGGAGTTGAAAGTTTCGTTGCACTTTGACTTTAATACTAAAAGAACTTTTCAATTGAGACCACCAAACATTACTTTTGCATGTGTATCAATTTACCAGTTACCATTTACCATGACACCCATTTCATTTTTGGAACCCGATTAAAACTACTTTATAAGTTTTTATCATAAAATTGTGTTGAAAACTCTTTTGATTTTGGCAAAGCGGTGCTTGTAGCTAATAAATAATACACACAGAATACAGACAAGACGCTCTGTTTTTTTTTTTTTTTTTTGGTTGGTTGGTTACATCAGCTATATAGAAGTGACTATAGAACTCACTCATATAATTACACAATTATGTAGATATATTATTTTATTTCAATGGGAAAAAACTTTTTTTGGCTGCTTTTTTCATAAGAGTTTTTCGTTATTTCCCAACTTGATGCAAATGACAAAGACATTGAGCTAGTTTATGTAATGTCTATGATTTTATGTGTCATAACATGTGAGAAACGCATATACTATGCATATAACCGGCAATTATTAATTTTTTTTTGTTTCATATCAATTCGGCTCATTGTTGACTGTTTTTCGACTCGTTAATTTCGTTACCTTTTCGGTGACTTTGGGTATGGCTTCTGTCATTCATTCATATTCATCAATGATATTTAGTTGTGAAGAATGTTATTACTTGCTGTAAAATTTTCTTAATTTTTCCCAATTTTTGCCGTATTATGCATAGACAAAAGAGTCAACTATCAGTTTATTCAAATTGTTTTAGATCTAAATCAAGGGCTTCTAGTTCATATTGATAATACTTAATTTTCGAAAAAAATCCCCATAAAAACGAAAACAAAAAATTGCTATATTTTTTAAATTCCATGTGAAAAGGTTTTCATAGTTTTGCCACAAAAAGAACATTATTTCGATGGTTCTTTCATTTACCATTTCAGATTGAATGGAGTCAAATTCCGTACGAACGTTGAATAAATAAATTTTATTTGAAATAAAGAATTTTTTTTTTATACATATATGAATGATGCACGATATGTGCTGTGAGTATTGCAATAATAATAGCAATCTACAATGTACTACTTGTTAACGAAACGCGCGCTTCATAATATTCCTCATTTGACTCATGATTCACATTTCATAAAATGAAAACTTGGCCATTCATTTGTAAAAACAGGCAAAAGTTCTTCAAAAATTCAACCACAAATAAACAAACAAAAAATTTTTCTACAGAAACGAGAAATGGTCGTCATTTATTCATTTCCTAAACAAATTAAAAAAGGAAGATCGGCGATACACAATCAAAGTTCAAATTGCATAGATCAACAAAAAATGCATGTAAAATGTAGAGATTCTAGATGAAGACAAAAACGCTCTGATCTTGAATAGTATGGCTGGCTGAGCGATTAACTGGACTGTTCTTCATGTGAATTGTTTCACATTGTGGCTTCGCTCAGATTTTATTAGGGGTATGTGCTTCTGTTTAATTTTAACCTTTAACCAGTTCACCGATCCGTTTCATTCGGCTGATAATTTACATAAATATAAATCAGATAAACCAAATGAAGCGAAAACCCAAGTTTTGAACGTCAAACAATTGCATGAATTCCCATTTTTCCATTTTAAATGTGTTTTTTTTAATTCATCGAATGAATCTGGTCGGCGTTTTGTTGATTGCAACAGCAAATGCTTTTTAACCAAATAAAAGAATATCATCAGTGAATGCTCATTGCTCATGACTCATGACTAATGAATAAGACAATTTCGGCAAACAGAAATATTTTTTAACGTTTAACATTTGGTTTTCAAAGTTTTATTAGCTGCTGTACTATTATCGTACACACGGTTCACATTGCATGAATAAAATGTAAGATTTTCGAAAGATAATGACAATAATAATGGCCCATTTCATCAAATGTTATGTTATGTAATAGATGTCGTGCATGTTAATTCCAATTTATTAATTAATTAAGTTCTCCGTGTCTTATAAGTCATCAAATCAGTTTGTAAACTTTATTACTTAATGGATATGCCTTTTTCCTCCTCTTTCTATTCACTCGTGTTTAATCTTCTAACTGATTATTGATAATAATCATTTGATGTAATGGATTATTGCAATGTGAATTTGATGGATGAACGGCCTTACAAATTGAATGTTAATAAAAAAAATTGATTAAAGAGCATTGTGAGCCAGCCTCTGCAAGCTAGGAACGAAAGAGAATCATATTCAGAAACTAGACAGATCCATCGATTCAACGTCATTTCTGAATTTTCGATCGGCAAGAAGCATTTTTTCCCCCAGAATTTTAATTTAACGTCAATTTTTTTTTCTTTGTTTAATCTGAATTCGACAAAGTATAAAGTATAAATATATGAATTCACACGTAGAATAATTTGAAAGAAAATTGAATTGATTCAGCCAAATGGAAATAACGCTAAAGTCGATAATATATTGTATGTATAGCATGTCAGCAACGCTGTAACCATATGAAAATCATCATAACAACACTATAAATATAACGAATATTTTCGGGCATATGTATGCCAAACTTTTTGATTATTATATCTAAGCACTAGACGTTTGCACAAAAGACGGGCGGCTCTTTTGAAACTTTAACTTGGTATTAATTGGAATATTATCCGAACATTGAAAACATTGAAATTTGCTGTACATCACTGGTGGCTGATGGTGTTGCTCAGATTGTGATGCTGTTCTGTTGGTATTTTGCCGGATATTAAATTTAATTTGCATGCTAACTGGTTGGCCAACGAATCGAAAAAAGAACAAAAAGAATAAATGAAGACTTGAAGGAACGCAACCATGAAAAACCATGAAAAGCGTATCACATTCAAAGTGAAAATTCTTCTTGCCTCTTACAAAGTTAATTATTTTGTTATAATTTTGCAGAATGCTTATTTTGTATGTTAAACGTTTTAACGAATAGATGTTACACAGTCTCAAGTTATTACTTTAACATAGTAACATCATGATCAAGAAGAAATATAATAATTAAATTCATCTTTGTGTGAGGCACAAATACTCGATTGAAACTGACGTGAAATCACTAATTCAAATGAACAAACGAATTTCAATAATAACAAGGTAGTCGCAGGCGACAACAAACTTTTCCGTACAATTTTTTTTGGAGATTTTTAGT
>GL501607.1:52408-64310 GCA_000149185.1 Mayetiola destructor
ATTCCTATACTTTTCCAGTACATTTTGTACGGAAAAGAAAAACAATCCATTCATCTTCATTTTCGGAAATGCATCGAAAAACTGCTGGATTGTTTATTATCTGTTGTACATAAATCGATGTTGGTCGTATTACTCTGACAATAAGACTGATAAAATGAAAAATCAAACGCTGAGAAAGAAAAGAAAAGAAAAAAGAAAATTAAGACAGGCATCGTATATTCAATGCTAGTGAACAGTTATTGGAGTTTCAGAAATACAGTGGAATGATATTCCGTACTTTTGTGTTAGATTAATTTTTGTCTCACAAGGTCACCAGACAAACTGTCGTGAATATGCGACAAACAGAGATGACAAAATCTAAAAAAGCACAATTTGAATCAGAAGTGATAATAAGACAGTGCAATTTTTTTTCTCTACAATTAAACAAATTAGTTAGTTCGAACTCAATTTTAAAATTTTCCGACACTTGGGTGTTGGGTATGATTTCATTTTTTTTTTTTTTTTTTCAATCGTTCATTATGTGATGTGAGAATTGAGTCGATTTGATGAATGTATTTCATTCAATGTACAAAAAAAAGCCCACAAATCGATTGTATTTTATCATAATATTATATATTGAAAATTGAAATCGTTTCACACCTCTTTTATCGCAAGTTGAGTGTTGTTCTCATTCACACAGCCACTAATGCAATTGCATCGATTGAGTCAAAGGCAAATTATATAAATATATGCAAATGAATTCGATTGAGATTGCACTTCAGAATCGGTATGAAGTATGGATTGTGTGCGTCTGCATGCTTAAGTAGGTGGATTGATGTTGAATTACTTATCGAAACCATTGTGTCTGTACACTTTACACTTTACTATAGATATGAGTTTGCTTGTGTCTTTTGTGAAATTTATTTTTTGCTGCTATCAATATCTAAAAATTGAGCGCAAATTGAAAGCGAGAAAATTATGACAAAAACACGTTTTATTCCCTTGTCAGCTCTTTTTTTTATTAACTTGGTTTAAATAAGTAGTACAGAAGCCAAGAGAGATTCAATCGTGTGAAACTTGACAAGCGCAATACTTGACGCATTCCAATTACTGCAGAATGGGAAATGAGGACAAGATTAGATAATAATTAGATTGTTTCTCTTCGAACGCAAATCTGCTGATTCGGTTCAAAAATAAGAAGAAAAAAAAATATAATAATTTTAATACATCACCATACGCCATACAGAATGAAGCAAAAAATAATTTGAATAGTTTAGTTAAGAGAATAATTAATCGATAATAATGGCTGTTTCAGATTGATATTCAGTCTGAATAGATAAATTGCGAGTGCAATTACTGTGTAAAGGTAAAGAAAAAAAAAGACAAGACGACATGAAAAGCAATGAATAAACGAATTTGTTTCTGACGTGCATCAATGCTCGCATTGTGCGTATTGCGTGCATTCGCATAATAGAATACAGAATATTACATATATTGTATGGTGGGTGTATTCATAGCACTATACACTATAATCATGTTTACAGGGAATCACACACAAATATACTTATGTAGTAAACACCTGGGAGGCCCACAATTATCGGTACGTGCTTGATGGTTTATTGGTTGCCTCTTGCGTTTGCTAAGTCTAATTTTCGGTTTTTTTTTAATAGTTATGATTATTTCTAGTAATAAAAAAATGAATAATTGTCTTTGATTTTATCAACGTTAGCTCACTGTTCACTGGTTAGTGTTTACATTCACGCAAAATTCAATTCAAATTTTCAATATATCTCAATTGTTTCTTTGTTTATTCAGTTTCATATAATGAAGTTAATATGAACGAATTTAAAATAAATAATTCAAAATTTCAACTGGTTTCATTAAAATGGTACGGTTCGGTTGGCCTTTGTTCTTTTTCCTCAATATTCATTAATTTAAATGTCAAGCATTTCGTATAATTTTCCCATTTTTTTTTTTTTTTTTGTTTTTGTTCAAATGCTTTCAATGTGGTGTGTCTTTCCACGACACTGAAAAAAAGTTCTCAAAATCAAATATTCACGCATTTGGCGACATTAAAAATTAAAGAGACAGTATCTCAACCACCATTCTAACAAAGAAACGAAAAAAAAAACTTGGTAACGGGAGAAAAAAGAAAAAGAAATCAAATCACAATGAAAAGAGCGAAAAGAAGCATTGAACACCAGGCACCAAAGTGACATGAATTAACAACAACAATATCTATAACAGCAAAAAGTAAACACAAACACACACAAAAGAAAAAATGAAAAAGGGGGGAAAAAAATTTACGATAAAACGAAGTTAGCGCACAATCTTTTATTCCGTGTGAATCAACCGGAAGTAAATTAATTGTGTTTACGTTAACTTCATTCGGTTCGTTTGGTTGTATTGTAACCGGTACGTTGAGATCCAATGTGATGCGTAGTTTTGAACAAATTCTTATAGTGGATCATATTACGACCAATTTGAATGAAAATTGAGCTCATTCACCTCATTCACAGTGCGTTACAGGGAGAGAGAGAGAGAGAGATGGTTGAGCTTGAATAAGTCATAGCATAGTATATAAAATAACAATGCCTAGATGGATGTTAATGTTGGAGAAAAATATGATGTGAAATACTTGAGTGGAAAAAGAGTGAGACATTTTCAAATATCGTCAAACAAACAAGAAATTTAATTAACTGAAAATTCACGAGACTTGGCCAAGTATCAACTAGGTATAATTTTCTTTATTTCATAAAACACTTAGTCATTTTGTGTTTCATGTGGTACTGGATACTATGTACTGGTAACTGGTAACTGGTTTGGTAACTGGGTGAATTGGTTTATGTTTTTGTGTGCTTAATGTACTACCCAAACCGCATATGCAAACAAATTCACAAAAAGGCATACAGGCAATGATGCTGGAACAGACATCACCAACATCAAATAGAAAATAGAAAATCAATGAGTTGCTTGTAATCAAGTAGGAAAGTGCATATTCTTGAATTTTCAATCGTCACAAAAATTGTAGCTCGTAAGTTGAATCATCATTGAAATCAACTCGATTTTGGCACTGTATGTAATAAAATTGATGCGAAAACTTCTAAACAGATAAGATCTTTTTACTATTTTTGAAAATTATATCATTCAACGAATATCATATAAATGATAAAGAAATCCGCTTTAGTCTCATCGTAAGAAAGAAAACATTGGAATTTCAAAAAAAAAAGGTTTATCACATTTAGTTTTTTCGCTCTCATCACTGGAATTACACAACTTTCGAAATGTTATTTGATCGGATAACGAATGGTTCGAATGAAATACTTGAGTTTCCGGTTCTTTTGCAACAATTCAACTTTTTTGTCATAATTTTTTTTTCTTCATTTTTTCCACTCATCGATATCAGGCGATCGGGGAAAAAACAAGAAAAGAAAAGAAAAGAAACAAACACTAATAAGTCGAGTCATTTAACAGCAGTCTTTTCACTATCACAAGATAATCAGTTTTTGTTATATAGACGTGCTTGATCAACAACATGCATTCATATATTTTCAATTAAATAACATCATCAATTGTAGCCAGCAAAACGATGCTATAAAATGTGAAATATAAAATGTTCTATGATAAGATAACATGAATGGATAGAATTCACCTGTCGGAAGGACAACATCAACGACATTCAACTGGCCAGTGAACTTAATATCGGAAGCATCACTTATATAACTTGTAATGAAAAGCTGAATAGCTTAAACCAGAAAACTGTATAGTGAGAGTGTTTCATGTATCAACAATCATCATTCAAACCAAGATTTAAACATTTAATACGTTGATATAGCGATGAACGAAAGTGCTGCAGGTTATTATTATGCCCACTTAATTTGCAATTAGTTTGCTACAATTATTATTTCATCTGAAGTGAACTAAATGTGATGTGTGATGCATGCGATGATACATGATACATGTGCATCTTGCATAATAATAATAATAATAATAATAATTTATGCGCATAAAATATTAGCAGAATCCGAAATTGGTCGGAAACAGAACTAGTTCAGCCTGAACTTACTATCCTACCATGATCTATAGCTGATGACATAAATTTAAACTGATTGCTATTTCTTTTCGCATTGCGTATGAAAACATCGACAACATTTGGCGCAATTGTGAAAATCGAAACTTTTCCGTTTCTTTCTCTTCTTCGTCTTCTTCTTCTTTTTCTTCTTCTTCTTTTTTCCTCATTTTGCACTCTCATTTTTAAAATGAGTTTGATATATTTGATACATTCTTTGTAAGATGAATCATGAAGAAATATAAACGTGTCTCCAATCATTGTTAATGCGATTTCTAGTGCGTTTTTCGTCTCAGCTCCGAAAAAAAATCTCGTTAAACTATTTAGTTAAATGAATTAAAAATCAGTTAACATTATATTTGAAACGATTGAAGCGTTTGACTTCTGAAATAAACGGTTCATTTTATTTTCAATTTTTTTTTTTTTTCGTAGAAGGAAATTGAACGAAAAAAGGAGTGTGTTGACTTTGCGTCAAATTAAATTCTGACTCGATGATGTTCAAATGTGAAAAAAGGGTCTTTATCTCCCCTTTCTTTTATTTTGCCGTATCCAACGAATCGTCAACCATTGGCTCAAATTGAGATCCGAATTTAAAATTGATGTAATTAGAATGGCATGGTACACATTTTGGATAATGTAATCGGCTAAAAATCAACGAAACGTTAAAATCAAAAAATTTTATCCATTTATCATTCACACCGTAACAAATAAACGGAAAAACCGAGAAATTGAGATAAAGATTCGATCTGACCCGAAAAGAAAAAAAAAAAAAAAAATAAACGCAATAATAAGAAAAAATATCATCCATGATATTATGTGGGTGTTTCGAAAAGTATCGTGATTACGATTACATATTTGATATGCCTGAAGTTATTGCTATCACATAATAATCAGGAGATGATTATAGCATAGATATCCATAACTGGATAACAGTATGGCGATTTTTTTCTTTCTTTTCTGCTCCTTTTCATTTCAGTTTGTTTGCGAAAAAATCAAATTTTGTTCGAGCGCTTCGCTTCAAATGTTTGTGCCTTTTATAATTTCTTTTCGTTCTTATACTTATATCGTCCGAAGGGAAAAAATGAGCACGAAATGCTGAGAAGAAAAAAAATATTTGCCCGAACGCATCGTTTTGGCAATCGACATGGCTACAGGTTATCTGAGTAATCGATGTAATACCTGAAAACATAATCGTTCACTCAATGTTTCGTCGTTCAACGGACCAACAAAACTCTGATGAAAATGTTTACATTGAAAATTTAGTGCAAAAATTTCGAAAAATTGAACGCAAAACAAATTAAATGAACGAGCCGGAAAAGGGCAACTGAAAAATAAAAAAAAAGAATTAGAAACATCGCCCCAAAATAAATGTGGATTGAGGGAACTGAACCGAACTGAATTGAAGTGATTTATAAGTCAAAATTAGCGTTGATAATAATGTAATATGCAACAACCGAATGAATTGCCTGAGAAAATATTCACGTTTTTTTTTTTCATTTGGTTTGCCAAAAATGTATGAAGTCATGAAACACATATCAATTGATAACGTGCAAAACGAACGAATGTTCAAATAAGACGATTTACGTTAAAGGCCCTGTTGATATCCTGATGCATGAACCAAAATATCAAAATATCTTTCTTTTCTTTTTTTTTGATTTTGTTGAAAACCGATGTACATTATCAACAGCATCAACATCAACATCAACATTAATATCAGCATCAAAGTTTCATTTGCTTTTTCGTGCGTATGAAAGGTTGAAAGGTATGCAATGTAAGTAATCATTAATTCATTTTCTTCCCACAAAAGTTGAAGGAACGAATCGTTAAATTTTTGCTTGGGGTAATTGAAGTTGCGTGTAAATTTCAATCATTTTTGCTCATCAGTGCTGGAACTCATTAAGTTCGATGGCTTAAGAATCGTAACAAAGATATTGATGTTAAATTTGAGCATTGAGTCCCTCTATGAAGCACATAAAATATATAATTCACTACCTAACTGAAAAATGAATGGGCAAATTTTAACAAAACCACAAATGTGTAATTCAAATATTGGAAACAAAACGAATTTCGAGTTTTTCCAACAAAATTAAATTGTTAGCTTGTGAATGATTACACTGGCAATTTGGGCCTTCTATATGAAATGGTAAATGGTAAATGGTAAATAGTGACTGATGAGTTAAAGTTGAGGCCACCAACCAAAGAAATTTTCCATTTGATGTATTCTACATATAAAATCTCAGGCAGACCTCATTAAACTGGCGGTGCTCGATTTTGCGTAAGTATAAGTTCTTTGAAAATTTATTTCGCATTAAATAATTATAATATTATTATTCAATTTATTTTTTATTTGTAATCAGTAATCAACGTTTAGGAATACGAATGGCTCGCATTTCATTCAAATTTTTGGGCTGAGTATGCGAATGCATAATTCTTTGGAATTTTTTGTTTTTTTTAACCTGAACCTACGTTATTGGTTATGCTATAGACATATACATACAATAATAACTTCTGTGCCAGAGTTTTTTTTTTTTTTTTTTTGGTTTTGTGTGAATTGTGAATAGTGAATAGTGGATGCATTTCCTCCTTTATTTATTTTCCATTGTGGCTTTCTCGGTGGCAAATAAGAGGAAATAATGCATGAAACTATCTCGAGTAATCCATGGAATAATTGATTGTAATTTATTTGAGATTCGGTGAAAATGGAATTTGCATTTGTGTTTATTTTAGTATTGAGTCTTCACTGTTTTGTTCCTTCCTACTTCCTACTATAAATACATGCAAAACAAACAAATGAATTCAAAATTAATTCAAATACCATTAATTCGAACATTCATATTCAATGGCTGCCTTACGAATTCAATTCACTTTATTATTTACAATTCAGTTATGATTTCTTTATCAAGTCGAAACGCAAGACCTATGTTTTAACATCTGCGTCAAAAAAACGATTTAAGCTCAAGTTTAACAAAGAGAAATTTTCTCTTCATTTTTTGCAGCATGCAAATTTTGTGTGCGAATCGATACAAAATGAATAAAAAGCATTAATTTTTTTTTTTTCAATAAAACATAAAATAACTCAACTTTTGTCATGAGAATGTTGAAATCGTATAGTTTTCGATTTCTTCATTTATTTATTATTATATGATGAAGGGTTGAAGAAAAGTGCGAATAAATGAACGTGATTTTGAATAATAATCTCAGCAAGAGGTCTCGGCTCTCATACGGAACTGCCGAGATTGGAATTGACTACCGATGTGAATTTTCTTATTTTTATAGAACATTTGAAAACCATGACTTTTATTCTGAGATAATAATAAATTGCTTATCATTCTGTACATCACATATATGTTATATATTGCATGGTTCCGATGTTTGGTCAATTCATGAATGGTGTGTTACATTTTGCGTTTGACCAATTTTTGGTTTAGAAGAAGGGAAAAAGTGTTTAAATTAATGTTTTACATTTACGATTGAACATAAATGTCTATCTTTATCCAAATACATTTGGCATTTAGCGTTCAGCAGTTTTAGATAGCTCGTTTAATGTTCAGTATTTGTTTTTGTTGTTCTGCTAATCGAAATGAAATGATTGAGGTTCAGCTGTGTAATAAAAAAATCTTTAATTCGACCATTTGATTGATATTGCTATGAGCAGCCAAAACACATTGATGAACATTGAAATAGTGCAAAACAAATTGAAATGATATTTCATGTGGATAACATTAATCAATGGCAAAATGGATGCAAAAATATCACAAAAAACATTTTTGGACCAATGACCATTCAAGTGTTTCTCGCTTTTAGCATTTTTTAAACGCAACGACCATTAGTAAAATGGAAGATGTTTATACTTGCGTTTCTATTTGTGCATCATTACCATTCATCTTCGTTTTCCATAATAATGACTTAAACGTTGCATGTTAATGTTCACTGTTCACTTTTCACATCATTTTCAACTTTAGTCTTATGCAACTATTTTTTTTTTTCATTTGAATTTTCAACGCAGATCCCGAATTCAGATTTATTTAAAAAATGAATGGATCATTTAATATTCGTGGATGAGAAGAAAATAGAATACTAATTTATTATGATTTTTATGAGAAAAATGAACTTGTACGCTCAATAATATGAGATGAAGGTGAATTAATTATTATCAACGAAGATTGTAAACATGGATTTTAATTAAAAATTTAAAATAAATCAGAACCTTTGAAGATATTGATGATGTTCATGATATAATATTAATATGTGCCAATATATCATGGATGATGCGATTGAGAATTTCATCGTTTTGATGCATTTCTTATTATTTATGCAAATGAAAATAATTAATGTTGACATAAGGTGGCCAGGGTAACCTCAGTCTTCGTAATATATCGATACGAAAATTCATTCGATCAGTTCAGATTGGTCGCGGTCTAATGATATGCGTGTACTATGAATGAATTATTATATTATACAATGTCAACATAAAATTAATTGAAGAAAACTCACCTTTAATTCATGCAGAAAATCTGTATCGTCCAAAAGAACGATACGAACTGAAAGCGTCCTCGAGGGTCGGCACAAGCAATTCATTTTTTATATATTTTTTTTTATTTTTTTTTTTAACGTTAATCGGTAACAATATGAAATTATTTTCAATTTTTTTTATTAATTCGGCCGGTCTATTGATCGCTTACTCGTTCAAATTCATCAGCCAAAGAATGAACGAATCGGTCGGAGCACTGTTCAAAGTTCAAAACATACACTGATTACACATATATTTCATTATGATTTTTATCTATTTAATACCTTTATCTATTTTCATTTCGCTCACTGTTTACATATAACATTATATTATCCTGACCATGAGTAGATTTCATTAACGGTATCTCTATTTATATTCAGTAAATTATTTTTTGTCCATCGTTTGAATCATCAGATGGGCCAATCTATTAATTCATTTATTTCTTGGTATGTGGTGATTACGCGACGATGAAATTATTATCCAGACGTTAAACTTTATGCGGGGCAGATTCTCAATCTCGTGAAACAAGAGATAATGAAAATAAGTATATAACACTGTTTTTGTAATTTTCCTTTTTGTTTTGTCTTTAGCTAAGTTTAATCATGGACTAAAAAGTAAAAACAAAAGTTCCGCTTCTCTGCATTTGTTATTCCATTTAATTTCACTATTTAGCAACAATAATTAATCAGCATTACAATTCACTTTTAGAGATATTGCGTACAGTTGTCGTCCCTCAAAACAAACAGATTCTATTTTTCTACTTCTTTTTTTTTCCTTCTTACTTCACTTCTGTTTTTCCGTCTGGATTGCTGATTTAATTTCAATGGGATTTTATGTCACTGACATTGGTAAAAGCGATAATTTTGCGAGAAAGTGCGAGAGAGAGAGAGAGAGAGAGAAAGAGAATAAAATGAACAACAACGAAAACACATTTATATTCACATCCACAAAGTATGGAACAACAAATGATGAAAATTGTTTCGTCGCTTTGATTAAGGAATTCCAAATTGCAAGATTGTCGAAAACGTCGGATTCCCTTTCTATCGAGCTATTTTTTTCTTTTTCTTTTCCGGTTCAAATGCTTTCACTACTATTTCAATTTTGGCATTGAACATTAAACATAAATGCTTAGTCAAGTGTACGACATTCCTTATTTCACTCTATGATACGATATGCGATGAGTCGCTTTTTTTCAATACTTTTCGGTATGTTTGTGTGCGTCACATCACATTTGTTTTTATCTCATTCATTTCTTTTGTTCATTCACTATGGACTGTTCCTATGATCCTGACTGACTGGCATTTTTTTCATTATTTTGCTTTTTCATTTCTGATGAGCTGTTGACTGTGTAATTTGGGTATGTTTATTGCACTGTTTTGTGCATTGTTTGAAATGTTTATATTTTAACGCCCGCCCGGTATGTGAATTGTACAAATTTTTCACGTATTACAAACACCCGCAAATGATTCCTTCCTGTATTATTTTTGTTTTTTTCTGCCCTTCATCTACGTGAAGTGAAAAATCACTTCCTTTATTCGAATCCAAGCTGCAGTTGACGTTGTTTCAACTTTTTTTCTTTCTCATTTAGCCAGTGTATTACACTCTATTTGTTCATCTTCAGATATTAAGCACACTAACAATGAACTCTTAAGCTTGACGCGCCATTCTTTATTACCATAGGGAGTTTTTTTTATTCTGTCTCGATTTCATTTTGTGTTGATATTTTCCGTTTTTATTTACCATTCGCATTTTTATTTGCAAAATGTTTATCATAGTTCACCTAGCGTTCTTCTGTATTTTTTTTTTTTTGATTTTTTTCTAACGGGAATTTATCATCATTTTATGGATTTTCTATTCTCTTTCACTGGATCTCGTCTATTCTTTGAATGTAAATTCAACTGTGCATCTCTGGTTGTTTTTGTTTGTGTTCTCTTCTTTTTCTTTTTTTTACTTATATGCAATATGCAATCTCTCGAACGTACCAAATAGCTATCATATATACATTTAATAGCCTATGCACGTATATGAGTTGCGTGTCAGTTGGCATTCATGTGATTCAAATACGAATGAAAATTCTGTTTTCATATGGCTTTGTTTTGACCGTATATAATTTTTTGTTGCTGTGTTATTTGCCGGCTTGAACGTTTCAAATTATTGAATAAGTGAAAGATTCGTCAATGCTTTTACGGTACCCGGTTTTGCTGGCTTTCCACCTTTAACAAATGTGATGAATTGACGAGACATGAACACAAACACTATACATAAGCTCTCTAATTATAAATAGCGCACACAATCACGACAAGCAAATGAGAAAGACAGAGAGATACAGAGAAGAGAAGAAAAACAAAAGAAACAACAAAGTTTGTGAAAGAATTCTATTCTCGGTCTCTATTTAGTTAATTCATTTGCCGTGTATGCTGCATTATTAGTTACACTGAAGAGGAATCTGTTTCTTGTAGGGCTGCTAATGTGACATGCTAAATATTCACATGCAGACGTGCGCGATGCATCAGCTCATAAATATTCACAATTCGAATAAATCAGAGGAAAATTGTTTGGTTTTGAATGATTTCTAAACACTGACTGTGAAATTCAATTTACACTGTGTGGTATGATTCCGTCAAGTAAATAACATACATACAATGATAATGAATAAATAGTTTCTGCTTCACAAACTATACTTTCAATCATGGATTGGTTTTGCCGAATCGGAATCGATTGTTTAATGTGCTGCGGTTTATTTTTTTCGTTTCGTTATCTGCAAATAAAAAAGAATAAAAAAAGAACAATTACTATTAACGAATGGTAATAAAATAAAAACTAAAAACATTTTTCAAATCTTATCCGAAATCCAAAATGAAAAAGACAAATAGTTACGGCTATCATCGAAATACTAAACGGATCGATTAGCTGATACAAAAAAAAAAAAAAACGAATATCTCCATCGCTGGATTGAGGCAGTTCAAATTTCCATTTTTCACATATTTTCTTAATGATTACTAGCTGCTGAAGCTACAAACCACTTGGAAGATCCCTTAAAATCATTCAACCGGTCACGTAACAAACGTGATTCATGAATTATTCACTTCTGAATGATGATTGCACAGGGCACAAGCCACAAGCATCACCTCATCGCAAAATACACAAATGACAGAATTAGCAAACGCTTTCAACACTCGGTTCGCAACGATGTTCGCATCACGTGCACAACTTAGTCTCGTTTACTTTGCACGTAAATTTCATATTTTTTATCGTTTTTCATTTTAAATTCGTTGGGACCTTGACAATTTTGTTGCTTATTTTATGTGTGTGTGTGTGTGTGTGTGTGTGTGTGTGTGTGTTGG
>GL501607.1:68911-92102 GCA_000149185.1 Mayetiola destructor
CAAGCAATGAAAACAACATAAGAAACAATTCACGTGTTTACTCGTTTCCATTCGCATGCAGCAGAAAATCTTTCAAAATGTAAACAGAGAAGAATTGCTGCTGCGGAGCTGAACGAAAAAGTTTGATTATTTTCAGTTTTTTTCGATTTCTTCTTACTTACATAACATTTTTTTTATGGTTTGCATACAAGTTAAACATCTTTTAATGTTTGGGATAATATGTGTTATCCATTATGCCATTTTTCAGACATTTTATTATTATATATTTGATTTATGGTCTTTCGCTGCATTTCTTTCATTGAACTTATTATTGTTTTTCATGGCCATTTTTGAATGGTAGTCACATTCGATATCGATCGAACAACTTAACACCTTTTTCGAATGACGACAACAGATGAGCAATGAAGGAAGACGTGAAAGATGGTAAACGGAAACAAAAATTGTATTATTTTTGAAAACCGTTCCATTTGTATCATTTGTTCTTTCGTTCTGATCCGCTATTTTCAATGAATGCAACAACAATTATGATAATACAATAATAATAATGATAATCGTTCTATTCGAAATGTGAAATGAAAACATTTTCATAATTTTCAATTAGTTTTGCTTTTGAATGAATACATTATGGCTGGCTATATTTTCATGATCGCTTGCATTTCAAGCTAAGTACGAACCGGTTTGAAACTTTAATCGGTAATACAATATAATAATAATTAATAACTATTTTCGTTTGGTGGTCTTCATTTATGGCACATTAAACATAGACATTTTGATCTATGGGCATTCATGAGCGCTCACACGCTATTTTTTCTTTCCACCATATGATATTTTTGGATTCTGCAATTCTGCATGTTCCATGCCATATGCATAATGCAAATGATAATTACAAAAATATAAATACGGACTACGAATGTCAAATATCGACTGCCAAAGAAGAACGAAACGAATTTTGATTTTTGAATGTATTGCAAACAGTTAATCTACATACCACATAGAATGTGGTGCACATTTGTTGAATAGGCTCTATGCGTTTATCGCCCTGAAAAAATTCATGTCCAACGATTTCAGTCACAGCTTAAAACTGATGAATTTTTGAGAAGTTTTAATTGCATATTGATTAGTTTTTTTCTCCTAGAAATTTGTATCATATATTACAAAGTACGGGAAACGAAACAAAATGAAAACATAACGAATCCAATATGTATTCATATTCTACGTTGTGCATATATGCACCGAAAAATTCCAACATCGTTTTACGTTTAATTCAATGTGCGTGTTTGTTAACATTTCCATCCATTCAGATAATTTTATACTTTTTTTTTTTGATTTTGTCAACGAATCATAATAATTATAATAATATTAAATTGGAATGTGAAGATATCATATATTTATTATAATATGTAATCGGCTATCTGAGGTTTTAAACCTCATTTGTATGTTTGTCTGTATTCAGACTCTCCCATATTATTTAATGATCAATTCTGTTGGAAGCCCAACTGTGCTTAAATGCAAGTCTTTCGTATGACATTGTGTGATCATAATCGAATTTATAACGGATTACACATAGCGGTGAAACGGTGACAATTTTCATTCGAGAGAAAAACAGTTAAATGCAGTCGAATGTGTGGCCAAAATACGTGACAAAAAATTTAAAATTTCGCATAAAGAGATAGAAAGAGTGCAGAAAATTTGTCTCATATGTATATATACATATATATAAATATAACGGTTAACGGTATATTGTCAATCAAATATTTCTTGGTCATATTTGCGCACATGAAAAGGTCAAAATAAATTCATATTGACCGTACAGAGCCGACTTGATACTTCATTAGCTACAAGAATCGGGAGCAGATATGGATTTTAAATGAAATGGATTTACAATAGCAGTCTATTTTCACAAATTGAAATCGATAACCCTTTACGATAGAAACATTTATATTCATATGGCATACAGCCAATACAACATACAATATGAATTATGATGCTATGCTCCAATTCATTGATTATTATAATCTCGTTAGTTAGATAGTTAGATTTGGCCAACACAAAAATGAAAATTAATCAAAAATAAATATGAGAGAAAAAACGGCGAAAACAAACTGCAACAAACTAAAGAAAAGAGAAAGATTAATGCTAATGATGATATATTTGCACGGAACCAAATGGTATTCAACGCTCTACATGACTGATTTTTCTTCTCATTTTTTTTTGTTTTTGTTTTTGTTTTTTATTTTTAGTTGGTTCGTGAACCATTGGTTCAACCAATTGACGATTTCGTGTAAATATTAATACATTTATATTGTGTTTTGTATCGACTTTCGATTTTATTCGTTAGTCTTCTTCGACACCCCATGCAAAGTTGAAAGAATAAGCTGTCATGCAAACACTGAATATGATTTCATTCACAACTCACAATTCACAATTTTGTGTTGTTGTTTTTGTTTTTTTTTTTTTTGTATATTTCATTTGCGATGTTATAGATTGCCGCTAAGTTTACCATTGTCGAGAGAGTTGATCGATGCTTAAAATTTCAAATACAAAATTATCGAATGGATGGTGAATAGTGAATGCACTGAAGACGAAATAATACAAAAATGATTAATAATAATTATATATAGAAATGTTTTAATAATAATAAATGATATTTTTGGCCGCGTTCGGGTATATCATTCAACAAGCCATAATAGTTTGATTGAGCCATGTGAATAGTGTATGTGATATGTCTTTTAAGGCTTTATTCGAAATTCGAACGTATTTATATTTCATCCTCCAGTTGGGTAACGTGAGTGAAGGGGAACCAGAATGGGGAGAAAAGGCGTCATTATGGCAAATTTGTTTTATAATAATTATCTCATTGAAATTTAATTTATATGGAAAATCTGAATGAAATTGATTTTTGCAAGGCTGTATGACAAGGTGATCCATGGATTTATTTATTTTTTCTTTTTTTTTTTTTTTTGAATCAGTGGAACTCAGAGCACGAAATTTGTCTTAAATATGTGACAAACGTTATGCAAAAGACAATCAAAGAGATATTAAACTCGAAAAGCAACCCACACGCACACACACATACACACCAATGGATAGGTCTTTCCAAAATAAAAACCAAAAACACGGATTATAAAAACTGAGATGAAATATACAATTCATTTATACTTGCAAAGTCATTCTAAAAAAAAAAAAACGCTTTCATGATTATAATAAAATTAACCGAAAACACAACATGCAAAAATGATCATAGAATCCAGATCATACTTCTCGTATTATTTGTTGTTGTTTTTTTTTTAAAGACAACTTTTTCATTTGGTTCGACCAATGTTGTTTTAATTCTCATTTTATTTTTTATTCTTGTGAGATTTGATGTTGATTCACATTTTTGAAAAGTGGTTTACAGATCCCCTACGTATGGATTTTAAGTTTGAAAGTAAACGGAATACAATAAAATAGTAAATTGTAATAAATGAATGAATGCATCGAAAAATTGTGAATAAAATGGATAATGTGGTAGTTTAATTGCAATTTTGCCTACAGATGACTTTCCAATGTATATTAGCAGTGCCATTGTTTTCGATTTTATATTTTGGTGAAAAGTGGATGATAAAGAAAGTTCATTAAATGAAATTTCCAAGTCAAAGCAAACAGAAGAATGTATAAAAAAAACATATTTAATCGGCATATAAAAACCATTGAATACTCAACACTCACTATTTTCTGTTCACTAATCAGTCAAACACACAACTGTGTTTGCATTGAATACATATTTGAGTTTTCATGATTTTTATGTTTATTTGGTGCGTGAGATTGAATTCTTTTGACAGCACATATATAAATATAAAATATATAAATGGCTCATTTGCTTCATTCATTATAATTTCTCACAAATTTATATTTTATTCAGCCTCACAATATAATGGCTCACATAAGTGCTTTGCCAAAACGTTTTTCTTTTTTTTTCGTCTTCTAATTACTTTTATAAAAGAAATGTGAATTGTAGATTGTGTTAGTTACAGATGGGTTTAGGGTATGTCGTACAATTGACTGAAAACATAGAGATGCCAAAGTGTCTATGAAAAAGTACAGAACAATTTGTAACGGTTTTATAAGTTTGCCATTTAATGATAATTAGAAAAAAAAGGGGGAAAAAATGTACACTTATTCAACCGATAACAGCATTAAAATGAATGAAATTTATATTTTATTAAATCAAGTCGACTCACATTTTAATTTCGTTTGAATCATTATTTTTGAAAATGACTGCATATGCATTTTTTTCTTTTCTGCCATAGATAAAAATATTAAATATGTTTCACGCTTTGTATACCGTTTAATTCATGTTAACGTTTTGGAGATCATTACCAGTGCGAACATAATTTTCTTTATTCAACACTTTTTTTCTCTTGTTTTTTCATCTTTTTGTTTCCGCTTTAAGGAGCGATGCAGCTTCGATGTGCTGCAAACAGGAGATTCCTCTCATATTGAAATAAATTGAATGAAGTACGGTAGTAAGAAAAAGAAGAAGACATAAATAAAAAAAAATATACAGAATTCGATTATACCGAATTCACGAGTATGAACCGTCGGCCGTATAAATCTCCAAAATTGAAAAAAGTTTCTCGAACAACAACATCAACATTAACAAAGGATGATAAATTAAACGACTGAAATTGAACGAAAATCTTTTATTCACCTGTTAATTATATGATAGTCATGAACTTGTAATTCACATGTATTGTACACCGTATATACAATACATCTGAATCTATCTTTGCATTCTGAACCAATCTAATGGCAAGTGCAAAGTCTCAAATACATGCTGTGCCCGACTATTCACCATACTACTTTTTTTTTTTATTTTGTATTCAATTGTGAAATATAATTCTTTTTCTTTTTCAGTTGAAATTTTTTTTTTTTTCTAAAAAACACTCGAGAAAAAGCAAGAAACATTTTGTGAAACAATGGAAATGAATAAACAAAGCCTTAGTTCATCATATATATAAATTTTATAAGTAGGTGTGTGCAGTGTGCACACAAATTCAGGTATGTAGAGAAAAGATTCAAGACTTTGAATCAGTGTCAAGAACAAAGCAGTTCAAATTTCAAATAACAAAACACACAAAAACAACCAGCAAAGCCACGAATAAAGTTACATTAATGTAGTTTTTCTATCATTTTCTAGATTTTTCATGTGTTATTCGTGATGATAATTACAAATGTTAACACATTTGAAACTTTGTTCATTATTTTTGTTTTGTTCATCTTAAGCAGAAACATATATACTGAAAATATATAAATATATTGCATATTTATTCAAGAAAACTCCAAAGTTCATTTGATTTTTTGAAAAAAAAAAAGAAAAAATTAATTGTCGGTGAGTTAATTTCCGCTAAAACGATATTGATGAGTTTTCTGTAGTTTCCGGTTCAGAATGTCCAATTTCGGTAAGGTAAGCCCATTTAAATGAAGTTCAACCAATTCATTGCGCAGATCATCCATCAGATAGCAGCAAAATGAATAAAGGTATTCACATTTGACGCGACGCTCACGTTGAAAACCAATGGAAAAATAGTATTCAACAAGCCGTTTGTATGGGTTGCTGTAAGAGAGCATTCAAAAAGAATAACTAAATATATGTCACCATTGCTGATGTGATTGTTGGCCTATATTCCGTACAAATCTTTGGTATAAACTTCTCAAAAACGACGAATGCAAAATCCATACAAAATTCGAACGAAATGGTTTTTTTCTTCGTCTCATTTCTTGAGTGCTATGTCAATTAGAATAGTGAGAAGAAAAAAAATACCCAGAAAATGATTTCATATACTTGTGCGTTTTTGCTTCTTTGGTTCAACGGCCAATGATATCTGAATGTTTTTCTTTTCAATGGCCAAAAAAACTTTCAGAATAAAATTTAACTGAAAACTGAATTACGGTTTGCATGAAATCGACAGTGAAAGTATGTCACAGTTTGAATAATAATAACAACTTTTTTATGCTGCCTTTGTTCTGCGGGAGTTCTATGCCTTTTGATTAAATTCATTCTAACAACTGTGAAGAAAAGGGAAAAACCCAAAGTTCGATTGGTTCGACAAAAACTTAATCGAAGCCAACAACAATAAATATAGAAAAAGTTTGATGTAAATGAAAGAGAGAATAGAAAAAAACAGAGTACAATCGCGCAAAGCTCATCACAAAGGAATTATTCAAACAATGACAATTCTATTGTCATTTCAATTGATTTTTTCTTTAAAAATTCACAAAAAGCGAAATCAATGAGAGAAAATTATTGCGCAAATACTTAATTTCATTCTTGCGATATGTGAATAACAAGTTCAAGAAGGTACTCTCTTAAAAATCAATCGGGTCTAACATTGAAAGTATTAGTAAAAACATTGTTTTACAGTCAGCTCTGAAAAATCTAAGTAAATTATCGTATGAATGCGATGTTTTACCCAATGTTATTCAATAATAAAAGTAGGTAAAATATTACGTTCATACGATAATTTACTATGACTTTTCAGAGCTGACGGCAAAACAATGTTTTTACTAATACTTTTAATCTGAACTCCGATTGAATTTTATGAGAGTACGAAAACTTTCTGTCCATACATCAAATGTTGTAGAACAAACTTTATATGTGATAAATAGCGACACAGAGTGTGTTGGGTTCGCAGCCAATTCATAATTTCTATGCACCAGTCCTGTGTCACCACATGACATTTACATATGCAAGATATAGTTTTTCTGAACTTTCGTAAAACTCATTTATGGAATGTGATGGACATGTTATACCGATCGAGTTCAGATATTCATCCGATACTTCAATCGGAATGAGTAAATCTAAGAATATTCTTATAGCATTTGTTCGAGCTTGTAGGTATGGCCGTACATTCGTTATGTATGGGGACTTGAATTTACTCGTTCCGATTGAAGTATCGGATGAAAGTCTGATCGACTGATCACAATAAATTCAATAGTACATGTGCTTTTTCCTTCAGGTTCATCCCAATTTTTGTATGAAAAACTAGTTTTTTGCTAGATTTATGTGCCTTTGTAACCGATGACCGATCATTGCTTAAGAAAAAATGATAAACGATCATTACAGCCGCTGTTGACACGAACAAACAAAAAAAAAAAAAAAAATAGTCGCCGTAATGCGGAGAAAATAGACGACAATGTGAATCAAAGCACATTTTGTAGCGAGAGAAAGCCGACTGGAGATAAAAAAAAGGCCAACGATACACATGTGAGAAATAATATTTAACAAGCTGAACTGAAACAAAAAATTGCTAAAAATAAAGAATTATTTGTTTGTACTTATACTCATACTCATACCAGTGCATAATGTAAAGGTTGTATGGTCTGAGAAGTGAAAACAATCAAATGACAACCACAACAACTGCAATGAAGATCCGGCGAAGAAGAACCACGAAAA
The DNA here is from genome assembly GCA_000149185.1 of Mayetiola destructor. Taxonomy (NCBI): domain Eukaryota; kingdom Metazoa; phylum Arthropoda; class Insecta; order Diptera; family Cecidomyiidae; genus Mayetiola; species Mayetiola destructor. The sequence goes on from GL501607.1 coordinate 76,347, forward strand.
ATAAATTTTCATTTTTCTTTTTTTTATTTTTCACATCACGCATTTTAAATTTCAATAGTTTGTCTTCGAGTTAAATATGGTAATGAATGGAATGCATAGCATGAAACTATTAAGAATAAAGCTATATTAATATTTGGATATGCGTGCTTTGCATTGAGAATAATAATTATTATCTCACCATTTGTATTTTGTGGGATCGTGAACCTCAATGAAATTTATTGCTCTTTTGCAGACTGAAAACTGAACGAAAAATTATGATACCCACAATATGAGGTCATGTAAAATGACTCCCAAGTTCAAAAAATGATAATATTACAAGCTCAGTTCTCTTTTCACTTTTGCTCAATTTCCGAAGTCTAGTTTTAATTTTGTTTCGGTAAGAATTGTTTATATTTTTACCCAGCATTATTCTGGTTTTGAGACTTTATGATTTTAGGCCGAGAGTTTTCTGGTCGGTCTTTCTTCTTTCTGTCTATTTGTATACATAAGACAACGCACATATTATGCCTGCACGAACATAATCATATGACATCATTCCACGAACAACAACAGGGGCACCAAACCTTTCGACACATTAATAATTTTGTCGTAAAAGCAAATCGTTTTGTTCAACAATTCATATTAACCAATATTCATTCGTTGACAAAAACCAACTGACAGAGATTGTATCAGACGATTCCGATTCCGAGGTGCTGGGCTTAGGTTATGGATCATGTAGTAATTTTCATTATTATTAGGCTGGTGAATTATTACAAAATAATGTAGTTTGGAGCAAAATAGCTAGGAGCATTTTAAGTGATTCAAATTTTTAATCATTTCACAGTTCCTCTATTTATCGTTTATATATATATAGTGTTCAGTGTTTAGTTTGCAGTGTGCAGTGTATAGTGTGAAATGTTTCATGTGCTTTATATATTTTATACTATAAAATTGTAATAAACATTGACGATTCACGGCAAAGTGCAAATCGCAAATAACATTGTTGACACTTTATTCTTGGAAAAAATGCGAAAAATAAAAATATCTTGGGCTGCATCTGACTGATGTCTCATCTCTTCCAGATTTTATATTTCAAGAAAAGAAAAATACTTTGTTTCATTCGGCACATGTGTGCTGCTCTTGATTGAGAATTAATGATTGTAATTCACGTTGACAGCGTCTTTTATCGCTTAAATATCATTTGCAACAAAATATCAACTGAAATGGCATTAATGCACAGTAAAGAGCTACGACATTTCTTTAGCAAAATTTCGGCATCCGAGATCCGAGATTTAATGGCAACGTAAATCATTAAAAGATAAGTGATAAAATAAAACCAAACAAAAACATGAATCATCCGTACATACGAGTATGATATTGTACGATGTATACTGTACACTGTACATTGTACGTGATGCACGTATTTTAGACAATGAAATAAAATCGGACAACGGTCAGCGGATAGCAGCAACAAAAGTACCAAGATACAACAAAACGCACTTAACATTTTTCAAGTGATTGATTTTCCATTCGTCGAAATAGAACTGTCTGTGACTTCAGTTACTGAATCAGTGATTTAAATGAAAAAGGCAATTTCCCGTTGGATCAACAAAAAACATACAACACAATAAAAAAATAAATAGATTTTGTTTAATTTTGTTTTTCAATCGGATACCAAAGAACAATGGTCTACGTTAACTCTGTAACGTATAAATTGACATGTGATTTACATTTAAGTTGTTATTGTTGATTTTGGTGGTGGTGGCGGTGCTATTTCTCTTTAATTTTTTTTTTTTTGTTCTTATAGTTTTGAACGATTTTGCTTACAATTTATTCCAGTTAAAAGTTTGTTAAGCCTCTCAAATTGAAAATTGTTCATCGGAAATCCATTCAAATGATTCGATTAAATTTGAATGACAATAGAATCGATCTTGTCCTACTTTCTCAGAATGAAACATAAAAAACTGAGACGAAGGGGAAAAAAAACAATGCATACTACTCTCCGGGCACCGGATCTGATAAAAGATAATTACAACTTTGAATAGAATATTCATAGTTATAATTTAATCAGTGACGGTATCAACGAACGTTGGCCATTCGAGTGCAATCATAACAATCATCAAAACGAAAAACGAGAATAAATGACCGTAGAACGGGAAAATAGCTCCATCATCGTCATTATTTTTCTTTATTATTTATCTAATGAAATAAAGAGTGATTTATTCATTTCAACCATTTTGCAGCACGCAACCTATTATTTGTTCTTTTCCTACATCCAATTCAGCTCGAATATAAAGGAAATAATTAAGAGGTTGAGCTGATCAACGTACACCATAATTTGATGGTTGCATGAAGAGTAAAATGAAGTTATGTACTTTAGCAAGAGGAAAATTGACTTTGCCAAACCAAATTCACCTCTTTTATCGATTAACAATTTATGAATAAATTAACAGCTCCAGCACGTAAAAGAACAATAAAAGAATCATTCTTTCGCTCCGTTGTTAGGGCAATCTTTCGTTTTTTTTTTTTTTTTTTTGGACTATACGATTGTGGAACTGTTGATCATTTGCGGTAAACATACGTGCACCAAACCACACAGAAATTCAACATACTGATATTTCAATATAGTATTCATTCATTTTTCTTGTTCCAATTTTATTTCGCTGATTTATTTGATTCATGACAATACGCCTTTTATTCATTCGATGTTTTCCCTTCGATTCGTTCGTTGTTATTATTTTTTAAATGAAAAAGATTTCCGAACTATCATGTCCGTTCAAAGTACAAAAAGACACCATCATAAATCTTGTGTTTGAATTGGTGCTATTGAAAATCTCGTTTCCATTGTTTGAGTAAATTTAACGGAACAAAATGAATATATACTAGAAATGTATACAAAATCCATAATAATAAAAATGATTCGATGATTTTGATTTTTGATACATGTTGCTCTATAAATAGGAGAATTTCGAGATTCCCATTGCTATAAATTTTTGACTGATATTTCTAATAAAATGGTATCTACAGCGATAGAACAAGAAGATAAATTGGTAAATCTATATATTTTTTTTTTAAGATAGAACAGCGATCCATATTAATAATCCTGACAGTTACTAGAAAATCTGATTCACAATTTTTTGAATTTATTTGGAGAAATTATTGAATGAAGCACTCAAATTCGACACAAGAATGCTTTAGGATTCCAAATCATTCTATTTTCAGTGTTATTGCGGTACATTTATACCGTGAGTAATGAGATCCTAGACTCAGTTTTTGTAGCACTTGCTAGGTATCGATCGCTGAGATGGAATGAGGTACCATTTGCAAACGTCTAGGCAAACGTGATATTGGTCGACAAGACAAGAATAGAGGAGGGAAAAAGAACAAAAAAATTTATTATGAATTGCATTCAGTTGATGGACTTTCAAATGCAATTATCACCTTCCAAACCTATTGTTCACATAACTGCGGCTACCGCTCGGTGAAAATTGATAAAGTTCAGAGAAAGATTGGTGTTACTCTTACTGTTGCTGGCTCATACTCATGCATGGATCGAATGAGAAAAACTGTAAATGTATGACATTTGCTCACACATATAAAATTATTGCATATATTGTGATATATTATATTATACAGACCATTTGAATAGAAATGATTGACCGGAAATTATTAACAAATCAAATGCCTCAGCTGTGAGCCGGCCCCTCGAACATTTTCAAAGCTACATTCCAATATTCCCCATTCTTGCTTATTAGTCAGGTTAAGAAATCTAACCTTCAACTACAGCTCAAAGATACTCGAACAATGTATTTTTTGTTGCTTTTTAGAGTGCTACAAGTATGCTAAAGATAACAAAAATAAACCTTATTCGATAATATTAATGCGTCAAATGGACTTAGCTATACATGTATATTGTAAGTATATGTTAAAATTGACTTCTTTTTTTCTTTTTTATTCCGATTTGTGACTGAATAGCAGTGAAGTTCAACTGAAAGATTGATACCGAATCAAATTAGTAATTACTGCCGCCGTGAGCACATTACTAACATACTGCGCTTTCTACTCACATTTTACCATTCGTTTTTTTCAATTGATTGAACACAGAACAGCAACAACAACAACTACATTCAATCACCGAATGAATTTTTATTTTATTTTCCATTCATTCAAATATTCAGATCAATATAAATCTCTTTCGCAGATTTATAATGTGGTCTGTGCTCTCTTGTGCAATCATTCATTCGCAGAATTTGTTTTCTTGAAATCCAGTATTTTTTACATGAATGCAATTTATTATGGTCCTACACGATGCTGATTTCTTTTAACGCCCAACTCTCAACATCAAATTTAACCCTTTTTTTCGATCCAAATGATCATCTCCTTCATCAGTATTTCAGTAATGGTCATCATTTAACTGAGCCATCATCCATTTCGAATAAAAACAAAAAAACAAAATTGATGTTCGATTTAACATTAAAATGTGAATGCTTTAATAACAAATAGTCAAAGCCGTAAACAACGCCGCCCAGAGACGCAGGCCAAAAATGTTTGAATTTAAGTTTTTGCTTCAGAATTGTGTTTTTCGTATTTCTCTGTCAGTTCTGTTAATCGTTTATAGTTCATTTCGAAAATTTCGATTTCGGTTCTTGAACGATTGTTTAACAATTTGAAAATCGATCAAAGATAGTTTTGAATTAAAATTAATCGGAAAATAATTTTTTTATGTATGAAAAGAGGAGCGCATGCTTTTGAAAAATTGGTATCGTTATTATTGAGAAAACCCGCTTCAAAATAATTGAGATTCAGAAGCACCTCTTTTTTTTTTTGTTAATTGTGCTAATATGACGATGGCGTTATAAATGACCAAATGTTCTGCAAACGCTTGAATTCATTTATTATTACATATTATTATTATTTTCAGTTTTAAATTGATACTTCAACATTCATGGTGTTGACCTACAAGAAAATCTAGCTTCTTTTGTAATGAGATTTTAAATGGCACCACTTTTATCCACTCTATTTCAAAGTTTAGATCCGAAAACAAGCTTTTTGCGATTAAGGTATTTACTAAAAATTTTACGATTTTGTTTGGATTAAGCTGAGTTCATTCGATTTCCAAAATCATGTTAAATAATATGGAAAAGATGCAATTAAATATTACACAATAAAACAAATATTCGATTGAAGAAAAAACACGCGCATCCAAATGGGACCAATGCATTTTACCCTGTATTAAGCAAATTCTTACACATCAAAAGAAAAAAATAGGTATGATTAAGGGGAGAATTTTTTTTTTTTTGGCATCTAGCACATTGCACCGTATGAAATTTTTTTCTGACATTCTTTTTTTTCGAAATTTTTGTATCGGTATAATGTTTATATCATACAGACTATATGTATAGTCTATAGGTAGCCCTGTCGCTAAATGAATATAAAAATGATAAAAGATGTTTGTTTCATGTGTACATTTGAAATATGAATTGAAAGACGACAAAATTCGACGCACCAAGGCCTGGATACTTACTTCATAAGTACTTCATTTGAACTGTTTTTTGCTGTATGTAGACCTCAGTTTGAGAGATAGATGATTGGCGTCTTCGGTAATTGCTGTCGAAGACTGCTTGAACAAAATCTACAGCTTCCCAGAACATTGTTTTTATTTATCTCCTCTCGAGTAAGGTTCCGTGCAGCATATTGGCCAAGAGAGGCAAAATAGGCTGACAGTAAAGAATAATTCGAGTACAAGTACTCACATCATACTTTCGAAGCCGGAAAAAATCTTAAATTTTTGTGGAAATTTTTAGAAATTATGAAAAAATTTTGGCAATTTTGGAAGTCTACGTTTTCACATGTGAATATTTTGTCAATCCATAATCCATCAAGCGTAATTTCGAAACCATATATCAAGCGTTACTTTCAAGTTTTTTGGCAGTGTATTTCGATTATATTGCGACAAAGCAAAATTCTTTTCAACAATTATATTTTTCCATTGAACTTTAAAACAGAAAAACAAAATGATGAATCATAAAATAAACACAGTCTTGGTTCAACTAAAATTTGAGTCGAACAATAGCAAGTTGACAAAAATTGTGTATTGAAGGCTTTGCCGACTCTCTTTAAAACCATAGTTTAATCGACTGTTCATCAAATTGTATCGGAATGGCTAGATCGAATGGAATTTGTTTTTTTCTTTTTGTCTCATTTTTTACTTTTGGTGAGTGTTGTGCCAGTTCGAAATTTGAGTTTGAGTTATTTGATATTTATCATTTTGGATTATATTTGCAGCAATTTTGCCGGCACAATGTCTGAGTGTAGAAGCTGAAAATGCTGATAGGTACGTGAACCATGTAAATAACGATCGTGTTTTATTTTTGTTTTGCATAAAAATAACTATAATATACATATTAGAGAACTTTGGTTCAAAGCTGAAAGCACTGTTGAGAAGAAAATTGGAAGCATAGAATTGCATATTAATGAAACTGATGGGAGCTATCGTTTGAAAGAAGAGACATCAATGGCCATTTTTTACGTTGTCGGTATCGCTAGATTTAATTGCGTTATGAGTTCCCGATGTAAGTTCAACTAATCCTGATAATTATTCCATCAAATTAGGATAATAGTGAAAAATGACATTCAATTTCAGTCAATGAAAAGAGATTGAACATACAAAATGAGTTAGACCAAAATGCTGAATTATTTTATTTGCAAGTCAAGGAATTTAAGTGAGTATTGTTTCAAGAGAATTTCCTACTTTTGAATCATTAACGGTTATCAATGCTCTTGCTTCATTCGCAGAGATGTTGATAAAGAAACTTTTCTAAATTTTATATCGCACCAAGTCGAACGTGTTCAACCTTTTAGAAACATCAGCATTAAAATCATAGGAGATATTAGTTCAAAAACGGAACGTTTCGAAAATTATGAAAAAGGTGAAATTTGCAGTGACAAATTAAAAAAACGCCTTCATTCTATAAAAAATGAAATACCTTTTTTGAAAAAATGTATATCATGTACTAAAGGGAGTACATCAAATTAACAACATCCAATGACACATCACATAAAAAGAACCATTTGGCGTCATTATATTCGTTGAAAAATAAAAAAAAATTTCAACTTGATAACATTTATTATTTATTACAAAAAAAAAAAAAAAAAAAAACTGGGATCGTTTGGGCGAACGATTCGAGATGAAATCTATGCTCATGGGCTTCAATTCTGACGTTATTGTGGAATTTCTTTTCTTATATAAATTCGATTTTTTTTTTATCTTTCTTTTTTTTTTTTAATTAAATTAACAACATACATGAGAAAGCCAAAACTTACAGAGTTCAATTTGATTCTGAAAGTTTGAGTGTGAAAAAGATAGCTAAAAGTCACCGAATTTCCCCATTTCTCCGGTCCGAATTTTCAAATGACAATTTATCCCAACCAATCGAATCTAATCGTTTTTCTATCGAGTCGAAAAATCTATCTGAATTCAAAATAAACGCATTAGAATTTTGTCATTGGCGTTGAGATATGTTAGAAATAGTATGTGTGCTTCGGGCTCATTCCTCATGTGTCGTCGTCTGTGTTGCTTTTTTGGCATTTTTTTTTTTTTCTTATTTGGATGTGAATTTGAGCAAACGAATGAAAAGCAATATGTAGATATGTTGTAGCAACATTGGATGGAGTCTTTGGTTCGATTTAATAAAGCGAAATGTGATGTGAGATGCTTGCGTGCGGAAAGTGTTTTCAATTCGTTTTATAATAATCATTTATATGCAAATTGTCATACGGAAAATGGAAAATTTGCACAGCACATGAATATGAGTTGATTCTTGAGTTTTGAATGTCAAACATCAAATAGTGATACCTAAAAATTGAAGAGAGCATACTTAAATACGTATAAAAAACAGTAATGGAAGTCGCACAGGGTGTATGTAAAAATAGAGCCAAATGAAGAATTAAGAGAATTTTCCCATTGTTGTAATGACTTCCTTTTTGTCCATCATGACGCGCATTGGCATTTAATGTATAACTCATCTTTGTATGAATGGGATGCATAATGCATGCTGCATATGCGAGTATTCTCGACAACCGCCCATATTAGTGCTTAAACTGCTCATTGCTCGTGTTAAGCGCCCGTAGCAAAAGTGAAAAGAGTCGAAATCGTTAAACTGAAGTGAAAATTCCATTGTTATTTCTTTATTTTCCAAGGAAATTTCAAACCGAAAACAATTACAGTTAATGTTGATTTGGTATGTCAAAAATATAAAATCTAACTATAGCTTATAAGCACGTGAGTTCTGTTTTATTCGTTACTTTTATTTTGAATCTCTTTTCGTTGTGGATAGAATCAATGTGGTCAATAATCTTACGTTATATCGTTTAATAAACCGGTATGTCGCGAATCATTGAGAAGAATTTAATTTTTGGCTTTTTAACCATATGACTGTGTTTACTATAAACTTACGTTAGCTGTGTTTATGGACCTTTTCGTCCTTCAAACAAAATGTTTGAAAATTGATGGTTTTTAATTATTTTTTTTTTAATTCGTAAAATAAAATTGAAATGAATGAAAATTAGTGATTTCAATGCTTAGTTGAGATAAGAAAATGAAAAAAAACACAAGTATACGTATAGAATTCACGTAAAACTTAGGGAAAAATGAAAAGAAGTAAAACAAAGGAAATAAAGTTTGAAATGAATATTACGCTGGAACTAGGTTATTCCTTGAGTCAAGGCGGTCATTATTGCCCAAGGAACTAGGGGTCAACGAGGCTTTGTTTGGGAGTTGGAGCCCCAAAAGGGGGGGATGTGCCAATACAAGGTCTCGGAAAAATTGCTGTAAATTTTTTGTTTTTAAACCGACATTGTTGATTGAAATTGTAAATGAAAGATGTTGACTTACTTCATAGTCCCCCTCAGAAAAATTTAAATATTCCCCGATAGGGCGATATATATAATAGTATTTATTCAATTTTTGAAAAAAAGAATTTTTGCCTAAAATGTGTCGTTAGCTTCCGAAAGAGCATTCCTGAAGTTGCGAAAGAAAATATATTTTCAAAAAAAAATTATTTATATTTTTTCGATTGCTTGGACGAAAAAGTCCATAAACACAGTCATAGGGTTAATGAACTGGCACAGGATTTTATTTGATTCTATTTGGTTAAGCCTCAAAACTCAAAATAAGCCTAGCAAAATCAAAATCCAAATCTAAATTACGTTCGAAAGAAGATTTGGCAGTCAGTAAATTTATGTATGCAAATTCCAATAAACATAAATTTATAGTCTGTTAATAAAATAATCTTTTTTGAATGAAATGTATAAATTAAAGATTTAGTATTGTCTGCGTGTATAGTGCATTGTGTTCATTCACCCTATTTTTCATGCATTAAGCATGCTTCAACGCTGACTAATTAATTTAAAACGATAGTAAATAATTAAATTATAAGTTGCAATGTTGCATGTTGCTTACCTAATTCATATTTGGAACCATTGATTTTGAACTGCAAAACAAAAAGAGAAATTATAAATCAGCAAACGGTTAAATTAATATTATCATATATAGATGGAAGGTGCTGACGCTTTCATTTAAAAGTTTTTTCTTTATGAAATTTAAATACAATATCTGAATGGATGTATGGTTTGGAATGAAGCAAACAGCAAACGATGTATCGAGAATGATAATATCAGGCGAAAAAAAAAAATAAAACAGAAAATATGAATTGTGTGAGAAATGGATTGAAATGTTTTATGGTATTTTTACACATCAATGTCTTTCTCTCGTTGTTGGTGCAGCTGCTGTTGCCTTCGTTTTCTCTTTGCTTTGTTTGAAGTTAATGTTTTCAAAGTATTTTAGAGCGTATAACATATACATGCAGTCGGAGGATGAATAATAAATTTGTAAATTTTATCATGATGTTCGGCAAATCAAAGTCATTGAAAAAAGAAAAATTGTAAAACGCCCTACAACAATTGCCACAATTGAGGTTTTTCAATATAGCATATAGTATGTTGGATTTTGACGCACAACAAAGACGCACGAAGACGCGCAAAGTCATTGTAACATTTTGTTATTTGTTTTTCGTCAGTTTATTGTGTTCATGTTTGGAATTCGCTTTTATTATGCGTCCGCCTCCCTCTACTGATATTAATTAATTGTTAACTCATGGGAAGTATATGGAAACATCGGATAAAAATTCGCATTCATCTATTCAACTCTTCGTACTAGATCTAGGTAACGCCGTACAAATGAGTGTGAAAAATGCGCCCAATTTGTAGGTACAAAGAACCGGGCACCGTGATCTGAGTCTCTGAGTCTTATGTTTCAACGATATCAACATCGGAGCAAATTTTTGACCGAGAAAAAAAATACCCAGCAAAGATGTTTGATGTGTGATGTGTGGTGTGGGATCAAGTAGATGAAATCATTTCGTTCAATGTTCAGCTGTTGTGTGTTTTTTCCTGTGGGTTGGAAACCGTTCTAGAGGAGTATAAAATATCGAATATTGTACGTGAGCATCTTTATAGTGAAATTCATCTGAATTTAGAGGCACTGGTTTTCCAAAGTGACGAAAAATTTTGACACCATATAAAATACTTGATCGGACCTCATACTTACCGTACTTGAACCACTTTTTGCTGAACGCAGCCTTCAGTTTGGTAGATAGGGGATCGGTGTCTTCGGCAAATTCTATCCACCAATCGCCTATCTCCCAAACTGAAGGCTACGTTCAGCAAAAAATAGTTCAAGTACGCGTACTCAAATCATACGATTTAATTTTTCGATTTTGTTTTGTCGGAATTTTATCAAGTCGCATCGATCCACTTATAAACTATACTCCATAAATTTCTGTCATGTCCATTCGTTGTATGTGGCTAGTGCCTAGTACCTAATCCAAAGTTATTCTATTTTCCACAGTTAAACAGAATGAAAAGTTGGTTTTTGGTCTCGAATATGCCAAATATGGCCCGTGACCCGTGACGTTGAATAAATTGTTTGGACAAATAGATGACAAAAAAAAAAAAAAAAAAAACAAACAAACTGAATCATTGTGAAAACAATAAAAAGAAAAATATACGTTCTTGTACAAATGTATGAAAACATAGACAAAGAAAGAGAAACACGGTAGGTTTTCGAAATCCAAATAGCTGGGCCTTTTGTGGCGATTTTGTGGAATTGGCATTATTGCACTCAATGCATCAAACATTTTCTAAATTATAAGTATGCACTGGCGATGCAATGACTAAAGAGAAACGTATAATGTGCGGAATAGTTACTCAATGCATGCAAATTGATAATAATTATTTATCAAACACAAATCAAAATAATGCTGTGATGTCGTAGCGTTACGTATCGGTCGAATAACCGAAATTTTATAGTGTCAATGCTTGAACTGCGGACCTCCGGCTTGCGTACATCTTGCGAATGTGTGATTAAATGCAGGCAAAACGTAACAACCAAATATGGCATTGATACAATTTGCATTTTGCATATTCCAATTAGATTTATCCATTTCCTGCTATGAAACTGACTTAAAAGAAACTCAACTAAAATATCAACAGTATTTCGATTGTGTTCCTTATTTGCGTATGGAATTCCACAATTTGAAATTTAAATACGTAATTTGTTGATGTTCTTATTATAACATTGTTTGTCCCACCAACTTCGAACAAGCTAGACGTAAATTTACTATCTGTAAGTCTGCCCTAATACCTTATGCCTCATGCAATACGATAGTGCGTACAAAAATAATAGGCTATTTTTCCATTTTAACAATAAATATGCATTCATATTATTGCATTTTGTGTGGTCATACAAGTCGAATAAAAGTATTTAATCATTTTTTTGTTAGACTAATTTTGTGAAATTGTTAGTTGCTTTGCAGCCGATTTTTTGTTTTCTTTTCAAATACACAGCGGACTTTTCCATTACTTTTTTTGCTTGTGAACCAAGGTATTTGAATCGTTTCCTTGTATTGATGAAGCCAAACGCGTTACTGGTATGCGCTAACCGCGTCATTCTGTCATCGAAGCACACAAAAAAAGAAGAATAACAAAATGAACAAAGCAAAACGAAATGAAATGGACTAAAAAACTCATTATCATCAGAAAATCGTACAACTCAAATTGAGTTATTTAATCATCATCACTGTAATTTTGTAATATTCATATGAATTTCATGCACCTACGTGCAGAATGTTGTGTCGTTGCTGTTCGCCATAAATGTTCCTCCATAAATATATGACAAAAAATAAATCGTATAACGCTGAAGCGTGCGTTATTTATGCATTGAACATTTATATATAAAAAATGCATACACACACACACACAATTTGATATTGATATCTTATTGCGATTCATTTGTTCAGAAATTCTTTCAACACAGCGACCATAATGATGACGACAATGTAGACAATGTAGACAGTGTTTTAAAATCGAAACAATGAACGGTGTCTTCAGATGTTGTTCTTCAGTTCATGCAAACATTCGAAACCATCGTTCATTCAACACAAAGAATAATATGGAAAATGAAAACTTGAAACGCACTACGAAAATAAAAACCAAAATATTTGCGACATCTTCTTTGCCTCACATTTGTTTTAAAGACAAAGATAGGCACAAGCATTTATGGTTTTATGTTATTAGTCTGTTCAACACCGTTCCGAAGCCAAATACAATAATTTGTCACCAACAATTTCATTTTCCCATTTCCAACCCGAACGAAAGAAAACAAAAAGGAAATGAATAAAACCAAGTTTCAATCTATGCAATAAAATCTCATGGTGTATGCAATACAAAATACAAACCATCCAAAACTATCAAACAGCACGAAACGCGTTCACATGCTGTGCTCTACTAACTGAGAAAGAAAAAAAACAATCACTATATGGTGTTAAATGCATATTTTAATCATTCAGTCAATTCATGGAACCAGATTTTGAAATGAGATGAATGGTACAGACTAAACTATGCAGTTCAATTGCATCGTATTGTCGCTATTTTCACCCCTTAAGTATCTGTATACAGTATAGTTTCTCTAAAAGGATCACTTTGGTTTTCAAATTTTGTATTAATGCTTTTTTTATTAGCTCGCTGAGCTAATAAAATACTCACTTGTTTAATATTTAATATTGTGTTAGCATCTTCAGCCACACGCGGCACACTAGAAATTCACTGTCGCAGACGAAAACAATAAAATGATTATTTATTGATTTGTCGCACGAGCAAGATGATCTGTAACATTCAACGATTCGAAACTGAATCTCAATCCGTTATCCCAATCTTATGCTCATGATATCAAAAGGGAAGAGAATTTATTGATATTCCGACCAAAGTTTGGAAAGTGTTCGCGTGCTGTATGTAGTCCTCAGTTTGAAAGATAGATAATTGGTGTCTTCGACAAATGCTGTCTCTTGAGACACGAAACAAATACATTTTTGCGATCGAAATCCGAAATGAGTTTGGTTCACTCACAGTCTCGTTTTAATTGAGCTATCATCAACACATAATAATCATTCGCTCTGTTCAAATTGGATTCAGTGCATATTGGCATTGAATTTTCATTGTGGATAGTTGGAGAGTATTTTTTCTGGAATAGAGCTTGTGTCAATTGTGTTTTTTCCTTCAATTGAAATAGTTAAAATAAAAGAAAGATTCAAACCGAAAAGAGCAAGCCGAATCATCATCGAATCGACAACTGTCTGACATTCTGAAATTACGTCAAGCAAATGCAACGTTGATATGTTGGTACAAGTACAAATAAAAAAAAAAAATAAAAAAAAAATAAGTCGTGCACGTGATATCTCTGTAATTGGATATCTTTCTGAACTGACCACATTGGTTGTGGGTCAAGTGGCCCACAAATGAGAAATGATCCTCTTACAGAGTGGTCCTTCAATTGAAACTTTACTGTAGATGTAATTTTATGATGTTCGATATCTGAACACCGCGATGAAGAATGTTTCAATCAAGCATTCAGTTCTTGTTGTTTGCTGGTTTTCAATCGTTTTATTATTTTAATTTTGATTTGCAAAATAAAATCTGAACGATTGATGATGACCATTTTATAGATTCTGAATAAACTTATAAATAATCAATAAAAATGCAGCACATATTCATTATTTTGAAAGTGAAAAGAAAAACTGCCGAACTCAATTCGATTTTACCAACGCGCGAACGCTGTAATAATAAATAATCAACGAAACAATGCATATGTTTCATTATTTTTTCCTTTTTTTCCAACAAAACGAACCCAATTTTAATTCTTGTTCCCCACCTAGCGTAATGGCGTAAAAGTAAGAAACCAAAAAAGTTAAAAAGGAATAAATTCAGCGGTGACAATCGATAATCGTGACAAAATTATAATAAAGCCATTTGGAAATTGGAAAGAGCTAAAAAACAAATCAGCAGAAGAAATGAGTGTCCAGTAGCCAATGAACTGCGATATATGTATCTCAATTCTCAATACATGTGTCATTCGATTCTTGAAACAAAATAAACACTCGATTTATATGCGACAAAATAAATTGATGAAAAATGAAATGAATCGTTAGCCAAGGAGCTCAGTGCCAAAATCTGAAATCCATCTCTATCCTCTATTCTCTCTATTCTTTTTCTATTTTATTTTATTTTTTATTTTTGTTCTTCTTTTTTTTTCGTTTCATTTTGATTGTTTGCAAGCTTGAATTATTCGGTGAATCCATTCATTGCCCACTTGTGTAATTCTGATTTATCGGTGAATTTTCACTTCAACAGCGTACAGTTTTTCACAAGAATAAATAAATATAAAAAAGAGGAGAAATAAAACAAAAATTAAGTGCACACAAGATAGAACAATAAATAGGAACAATGTAGCATTGACTGTAAATGATGTTTAACTACCGTACCCTTAACGGCTGACATACGGAATAGGAGAGTTTCAACTGCACGAAAGGTTTATTAGAATGTTTTGGACTAACGTTTGTTGTTTCTTAAGATTTTCAGATTGTATCAAATTAAATACAAAAGAGCGAAGAAAAAAAAAGAACAACAACAACAACAACAACAGCAATTTTCAGTCAAATTGGAATTAAGCACAAGAACAAAAAATAGAAACATGAACGAATGAATATTTTCTTTACACGAAGACAAAATATACAAAGTAGAATCTTCCAAAGAACCAACGAAACCGACAAGTAAACAAAGTAGACGCGAAAACAAAACCTAAATATACAAAGTAGACTTATCATCATTCGCAAAACTGGAAAAAAAGAACTATACATATGAATGGCACAGAATGAAAATGGTCCAATACAAAAAAGTTGAACATAAAATAAATGCTCTATTGGACTTGAACATGAAGAACAAGATTCTTTAGGATTGAACATGCCATGTTCAACTTTAAAAAATCACTTTTTTCATGTTAAACTCTAATAAAACATTTTCTTCATGTGCAACTTTAAAAATAATTTTTTTTATGCGCAACTTTAAAAAATCACTATGGAATGAAAGCGATGGAAAAAACGAAAGAATTTTTTTTAGAATTGAACATGAAAAAAGTGATTTTTTAAAGTTGAACATTAGCCCGGAGCAAATATTACAAAAATGCGAAAATCTTGTCTCCCAACCCTTAGAAAGTTTCTTTTTGGTCTCAAAAAGATATTTCAGGCATAAAAATCGACTTTGTGGTCGATTAAAAGGTCGCTCAAAAGTCAAATATTAGTCTAAGAGAGCATCTGGTCCGCTGAAGCTAATTTGGGTTATTTTTTTTATGCGAAATTGGTATTTTTTTTATTTTTAACTATATTTTAT
>GL501607.1:97711-109063 GCA_000149185.1 Mayetiola destructor
GGATTGCCATTTAAAGCATAATACGAACAAAACAGTTGAATTTATGTCAGCTATTACTCATAGTCAAGTTTCGCAGCTTTCAATATGGCTTATTTTTGATCTCATTTTTTTTTTTAGCCTCAATGAAATGATACAAATGAAATCAAATTGCGGATCAGCACGAAACGAATGCTAACAATAATACAATAATAATCGGTGCCGAAAAAAAAAGAATTAATTAAATTTCATTCAAATCGTACAAAGTACGAAGGATTTGTGATTCTGGCAAGTCTCAATACGATTTATCATTACATATTTACTTTTGTTCAAGTTTCGTAAACCAATTTCAATCATCAAATCACGAAGAAACGATGTCGATTGAACTTGTATTCACTTGCGAAAATATCCGATAGGATAGAATTTCGGTGCTTACGGTTCGCAGGCTATTGTGGTCGATTAAATAATAGAATAGCCACTGAATCTGTTCATTGAAATATCGAAAAAAAAAATAAAAATGAACTTATATTCAAAATACATAGTATAGAACATTCGGCAATAATTATTGATAATTTGAAAATGATAAATACGTTCTATTGATCACTTGCTATTTATTAATCCTTTTCTGCCGCATGAGATTTCCTGAATATTCGACCCGATTCCTTTATCCGCTTTCAGCATCGACATTATATCTAAACAAAAATGGCTTTGTTTATTAATCGATAGCCGATATTTCGTTTCAAAATAGTAATTACTTTTTGCATGAATAAACAATCCATCGATTTAGCTTTGATGTCCTTTAGAATTAACATAAATGTTTACACAAATAAAAAATTCAATAGGGATGCCATTGATTTATTAAATATTTCACATTTTCTGTTAATTTTGAGCCGTTTACCTTGGAAACATCGAAACACATCAAATGGTACAGTATAGCAAAACTGGTTAGGACAAAAGATTTGAAATAATTTTTGTCGGTATGATATGCGTTCAGTGTTCTTTGCTCATTGTATTCAAATGTTATTACAATAGAATGGAATCTAGATGCTGAAGAGGTGTAAAAACGCCATACAGACAGACATACAAATGTTGATTGAATGTTTTTAATTTGAATGATGGATTGAGTTTGAATTTCAACAAAATGTGATAATTTGTGTTGTGTACCGCGCCTCATGCATCGAATGAATTTCGATTGTTGAATGAATTAGGTTAGGGGAAAACGAATTTTAACGTATATGTAGTTGTATGTACTATAACAATAAATACATACATGAAATATATAATATAAATGTATAATACCGGAATGAACACTTTCACAAAGCGCAGAATGACACTGTGAAAACAAACTCTTAAAGCTTTGAATGCGCACAAGATTATTATTGAGCTGATTGAATGTGCGCTGTGCACTGTGCACACACGCCTCTTAGATATCATCTTTATGAAGTGTTTCGGCAGCGCAATTAAAATCTTGATATGTTTTAGCCAATGACATGCGGCCATTCTCATATCCCATAAATAATTCCAATGTCAAATGAAATTAAACGAAATCGAATTTCATAGACAGCCCAAAAATTTAATCATTATATTTTGCCAATGTTTGACTACACTTACGATATCGTTACTTTTAACTGCATAGCTAAAAACTTAACCTGGACAATTTTATGAAACCTCACCACATCACACTGACATTTCGATAGCTGGAAAATCAGACACTGAATCGTAATGTGTGTAACTGCAGATGAGAAATTCAGGCAAACGAGGCAAATGAAGAAAAAAAGAAAAATTAAATGGGATTCGGCTATGCAGAGCCTTCGTTTAAAATGCCGAATCGTTCAGCATTGCAATCCGTAGCAGTTTAGCGCTAGATGATTGGTCAAAAAGCAATTATTTTTTTTTCTTCAGCCTTAAATTTTATCGTTGTGTTGTCGAAGTTTCAATTTATAGTTTAACTGGATCCGTGAAAAGAAGAACACAATATAAATCAAATTTCAAATATCCACAGAACATTCTTTGGGCATTATAGCTCGGTGTTTGGCAATGCCTCTGTATCAATCGAATATGTAATTTGTACACATGATTCAACAAAGAAACGAACAATCGAATAAACGAATAAACGAAAGAACTAACGAACGAATGAATGAAATTTAAAAAAATGAAGAAAAAAACAATCGAAAATAAGAAAATCCAAATCGACGATGGGAGCAGAACATACACAGTATTGTAGGAATATATTATACGAGCACACTGAAAACGGTGAACACACATCGGCCACACTCAGAAGGGAGCACAATCCAAATAAAATAGGTAGCCAAGCACTTGAAACATCGAATATGATCTCAAATAGAGCGTATAAAATACATATATGCGAGTGGTACATACAAATGTGTGTAGTTTTCGATTTGTTTGTTTCGGTAGTCCGAAAACTTTATTTTTTTTTTCAAATGATGAAAATGTTGTTCTTCTTTTTCTTTTCTTTTTTTTTTTTTTTTGTTAAGCGAAAGCATCCATTATTTTTATTTTACATCGCATTGATTTGATTTGATTTGATTTGGTGAGCAGCTAGTTAGCTATGCATGTGCGGGACGTTTGGTGATGATTTCTTTTTTTCTAAAATCCATTTTCCAAACAATCCATTTCGTTGTGTTTTTATGTTTATTTGAATTTTCCACACGAACAAATGGGGGGAACACTCTATAAAAATTGTGGAACATTTGTGTTCTCTCCATTATCGTGTTTACAAACATTAAATTAAATTTCAGTCAAAAAATCAAACACATACACACGTACACTTTTCATTGGATTGGTTTCAGAAGTGTTTCGGTTGATTTTGCGGTTCATTTCAAAGACGGATGGGTGAAAAAAGAAGAAGAAAACAAAGTCTAACCATAAAAAATTTATAGAGAAACAAAAACAGAACTACAGAGAGAATGAAAATGTGATGGAAAAAAAATGATGAATTTCAAATTGGCATTCGAATTCAACTAAATTAATTGTAAGCACATAGCATCATCATCAATGAACACGAATCTGATCGGTTTGTTTAAGCTGTTCGGAGCTTGAAATGGCTTTAAAAATGACCGAAGCTCATTTAATCAGTTCAAATGCTTAAACCACTAAACTCATCAAATTTGGAATGTTTGAAGGTACTTTTGTTTTACTTATTCTATAAATGGTCCAATACAAAATGCAAATAAACAAATCAAAGCAAAGATCTAAACGTTAAGAATAATCGATATCATGACTATGCGTATGACGAATGATGTATTTACGTTTATACTTGACGCTTTTGATGTTTGCTCGGATCCATTTGTATATTTGTGGTTTTGTATTTGCAGTTCGCAGTTTGCAGATGATTGAAAGTGGATTCCAGTTAATTTTATGAGTCCATTCCATTGAGCTATAAAGTGAACAAAAAAAGTGGTATCAAATAGACTGCATTTTGTTCACTCTCCTCTAAATAAAAATGATTCGATCATTCATTTTATTTAACCAGCAACCGCTATACGTGGGGTGTATGGATTTGCTTTAACAACTGAATTGTACCTAAATTCGGTAAGAGTCGCAAATTATTTAATGTAAACAACTGTACGAAACGTTTGGCAAAAAATGTCTCCTCTGCATCGATTAAGATATTTTCGTTGAGATGGTTTCGCATTTGAGAAAATGTTCCACTTCCATATCAATTGATAATAAAATTCAATTGGTGACATGCTTGCTTTGGTAACCTTTTTTTTGGTTTGTTTAAATATGCACACTTTGCATCCATATTTACAGACACTCAATATATTGAATCATTGTCAGACATTCATCGAACATTGAACAAGCAAAATGTCTTACGTTAAACTTTTAGCAAAGTTGAAAACTCAATCGGTTGATAAATATATGAGTTTGAACGCATGCTGAAAACATAAATGAGGAAAAGCATTGCATCAACACCGACACCCGACACCAAGGCCAATAGCAAAGACAACAACAACACAGTTACCAACCACAGCCACAAAATCATCAAGATATAAATCGAAGAGGAGAAGATTTTTATTCAATTGAAATATACACATAACGTTCAATGTTAACTAAACACCAAATATTTGCGATAAAAATGTGAAAAAAAAAAAATGAAGATGAAATCTTTTCGAATATCGTGTGCATCATTTTTCTCTTATGGCTTTTATTATTTCAATTGTCAGCATCTTTCGAGGATCCGCCAATCTTTTTGGGTGATACGGTGTTTATGTCAATTCACACTTATTTATCTGTTTTTATTTAAACTTGTAATGCAATGAATATTATGTTCGGATGGAGGGAGCCGCACAGCATTTTGTTATCGAATGTTGCACAGATTTGTTGAAGTGAAATGAATGAGGCCGAGTTTTGAATTGATGGGGTGAGCAAATGATGAACCAAAAATACAATAATCATATACTGTCAATAAATCAACCAGTTAAATGGCCCGTTTTCCTCGAATGTCTGTTTTTCACATTTGGTGTAATTCTTATTTCGTTATATTCAGTATTCAGTTCGTTTCTCTCAATGTAATCTCATTTCAGCAAGTGCAAGTGTGGTTGTCTTTAATAATAAATTTCCCCGACATCGGAACAACAAACTAACGCATTCATTGTGTTATTACACAATAGAAAACAGCGACAAGCGACAAAGATATGTGCACAGTGCACGGTGTACGGGTACTTTGTGTGTCTGTATCTGGTATATATCATAGCAGTTTGTTCTCTGAATATATTTTTTGTACTGTGCGATTTTACGATACAAAACTCCCCCATATTATTATTTAAAGTGTTTGTCGAATTCAAATGGGCTTAATAATAATGAATGTTTTTAATATGTTGCATCGCATATGCGATATCTAAATATCCAGCCATCACCGTCATGGAAACCTTATAAAATAGTACTACCAAAAGAAAAGAAAAAAATAATAGATGAATAAAATACACGCACCATTCACATTGTGCAATATTCATGTTTAATCCGAATCGGAAATCTGAAGTCTGTCTGATTTTGCTCGAAAGAACGTGATTTTCTGCACTTCTCAAATGAAAGCGAAAAAACAAATTCGATTCAAAGGTAATCTCGTGTTAACGCGAAAAAAAAATTCCTTTATTTTTTTAGGTTTTTCCTTTGTCACTTAAATGTTGTTTTCACTTTTCAAACATCCATTTGAAGTCCAAGTGAAATGAATATTTTTCACGATACACCTTTTACAATAAATTTTTTCAATAATCAATTGTCAAAGAGAAATAAAGTTATTTGTTGCACATCGAGATCGAAAATATTTCACATAATTATTACTCATAATGCAATGAGTCAGTCAATTCAACATTATTTCTCACCTGCTATGCACTTGATGTTTTTGTCTTTCTTTTAATTAAATTGTTTAATTGTTTCTTGTACAGTTTTTGTTTCGGTTGTTACTTTTTGTGTTGAAATATATATTTCTAAAATATCCAATCATTCAAGCCACTTTTAATTATTTAATCAACAAAACTCAATTTGTTGCGAATCATAAAGGCGAATATTATGGAAAAATGTTCGAATGTTCAGTGTTCAACATATTCAAAGGGAAAAGTTCTGTTTCTGTTCTCTTGATGTTGTTCTACACATTTCTTTCTTTTTTTTTAAATGTTTAAGTTTTTATATGCAGCTGTTCGATTGTTCGATGCACTCAGGAAAATACTAAACAATAATCCGCTACATGCCAATTCATTATTTGTAAGCGATTTCAACGGTTTTCAGCACAAACTTGGCAAAAAAAGAACACACACACACACACACACCAATTAAAACAAAACCAGTACGAATAAAAAACCAGCAAATAAGAAGCACAAATCAAAAATACACAAATTCCCCGAAGAGAAATAACTGAAATCAGCAAATTTTCAATGTTGTTCAATTGGTTTTTTTTTTTATCGAAAACCGTTTCGCATTGTCTAAAACAATATAAAACCGAATAGCAAATAATAACGGTTACGAATGAATGGCCAAACGAATGAGTCTCGTACATACAAAATGTAATGGTGAATTCGTTGTCACGAACAAATATGCTACGAACCACTTGCAACGACAGCTAACCGGCAACTGATGATAGCAAAGAAATATATACAACAAGAAAGCACACCATTAAGATCAATCCCATAACATTTGTTTTCATCCATTCAAAAAAGGGGGGCTCCCGTACAATGAACGGAACCAGAGCGCATTTACGCATTCAAAGAGAGTCAATCGCACGCGTCGTTCTTTCAAGCATTTGCTCTCATATTTCTCTTTATTCTCTTTTGGCCATTCGATGTGTGTTCTCCGGTCGTTCATACCGTTTCACCAATTCATTCTTCTTCTTTTTTTTTTTTATTTGTTCTTTTTCTTCTGGGTTTGCGAGCATATATGAAGTTAGCGTAGAACATGGTAAATTTTAAGTTGTACGATATGTTATATGCTCTAAGTATTTTGTATTTCTATTTATGGAATATTTTTTTTTTTCTTCAGTAATACATTGAATCTGTGTACAGCGAGAAAGAATATCGAATTTATCATTTATATGTTTCGGTTGCCTGGTGCCTGATGCCTGATTTTTATGCACCAGAGGTGCATTACTATTTTCGTTGATAAATCTTTCTTCGTATAATTTTGTTTCCATTTTGAATGGACTTTTTACTCATTTCTATTGTTTGCTTCGAATGGTATTTTTTTTTTTAATTTTTCTGGGACGCCTTAAAATCCAAAAATTTTGAATCATTCGATTTTTCTTTATCAATAGAAAATTATATGGAAAGTATAGATAGTATAAGTCATTTTAAATGGATACGACCTCTGGTGCATATGCGCGATTCCGGCACGACCGACTTTTGCGTTATTTTTTTTCTATATTTTTATTCTCTTATTCTCTACATGAGTTTTGACCACAAATTGTTTGACTGATGTGCAGCGTTACCGAATATTCATCTTGAGGCAATAGTTGTGAAGTCATAAGTATTTATTGCTTCATTTCAGTATTTGCTCAATTCGGAAAATATCGAAACGCATCGAATCGGATGCAAGAAACAAATGATGAAGTTCAAAGAAGAAAAAAAATTCACGAAATTTGTTGATAATTATGCAGATGAAATTATGTGCGATATGCTTATAGCTAGTTGAAATGAAATAAACATGTTTCGAACGTAATAATGAAAGCAAAATTCTCCAGGATGCATAAACATCGAAATGGGTATACGAAGTAGAAAGCGATATTGAATAGTGTGCAAATGATTCATATCAATATTATGCTTAACAATATTTACCATGTTTGAATTACGTACACACGCGGCATAATGCCCAAAATATAAAATAAACGATTTCTCGGGCTCTTTGTGTGATGTATGAAATGTTATGGCAAATGGAACACATATGCTGATGTGTTGAAACTTTATTGAAACAAATTTTTACTGTGTTCACATAAAAAAATGGCATAAAATGATCGGTTACTCACATGTTATACATTTAACAGTTTTGTCTTAGCCATTGCATGGTTTCCATTACTTTATTTCCACTCAATATTTTCCGATTCTTCATTTTTACGTCTGATTTCATTTGTTCGTTCAGCTCATTATAGACAACATATATATACATACATAACATGAATTTATTGAATGCGCTTGAATTGGGAAAATGTGGAATATTTTTATTTCTTTTTTATTTTGTTATTATAAGAATAAAGCGACAAATTTTATAGAATGAATTGAATTTTGAATTCTCATCATGTTGTGAATAAATTTTATTTATAGGCTAGAGAATATGATATAAGTATGTGTAATGTGTAATGTGTATTGTATCATACATCGAACATCGAAATATTAAAAAATGACATATTTTATGAAATGTTTACGTCCTGGGTCTGCAGCGGTGGATTTTCGTTCGAAAAGTATTAAATGAGAAGAATTGAAACGTATGCCCATCATGGTGTGAACATTTTATTTATCCTGTTGCTTCCATGCTTCTAGCACCTAACACGCCATAAATTCAATATTTTTTGAAATTTTCATAATTTTTTTAGGCTGGATTGATTAAAGCTGACATAACAACCTAGACAACACAAAAGTTCTTCGTGGACCAAATTGTGTCTATGGGCTTTTCGTAGTCATCAAACTCGAAACTAACTTTAGCCTTTCACATTATTGTTGAGTAGATTCTAAAATGCGTCAACAAAAACTGAAAATTAATTTTGAATCTGTTCAATATTTTTTATAACGTTTAACATTAAATGTATCTACAAAAACGAATTCATGAACTGTAAATAAAGTTATTGCGTATCACATATCACATATGCTCAATGCTCATGCAATTCATTACATTTACTGAGACAAAAAATTGAGTACGATTGCATAATGAATAAAAATTTAAAAAGCAAATAAAACAATCGGTATGCCTTTATAGTGTATAGAGTTTGGGTTTTCCGAAGATTTCATATGAGGTTGCCTTGCTAGGTCGAAAACACGATTAAACCAAATAAAACTTTACTTAGATTTTCAAATTAATTTAAAACGATTTCACATATTTTCGGTAGATTGAAATCTTAATTTTGTCATTTTCATTATATTTTCTGAATGTCATTAGGATCATTTGTTTGTAGTATGCCAAATATATTTGGCCTATAGGCATTGACTTTACAATGAACTCGCATTTTATTTGATATGGGAGCGCTTTCTGGCCACCGGTCGACAAAACTTAAGGTCAAAACCAAAATGAATAAAACAAAGCGGTATCAACCAAGCGCCGATATCGAAATTTTGTTGAATATATTGTAGTAAATAGTAAGTACATAGCATTCAGTTCAATGTTGAAAACCTTACAGATAGAACATAATAAATAGCATTTCCAGGACAATGAAATACAATCAGTTCCATTAATCAATGTTAAGTACTTTTTGCATTTAAAATAGACCATTTTCTGATTTGCAGAAACTAGGCCTGAAAATATTGAAATCTCCTTTCCTTATAATGGTTAAAACGATGGAAATCATCATCTCGTTCATGATATAAATATGTACAGAGTAACTTCATTGAGCACACATCAGCTCAAAACAGAGGTTCATTCGATACTTCAATAAAATTATTAAATACAAGTACTCATAAACAAGTCTGTGTACTAAACGATTGTACGACCGTACCTGCTTGAACAAATGCGCTCAATTTCACTCTCTTAAATAGAATTTTTGATATTCATTGTTTTAGATAATGTTATGAGAGAGCATAGATTACATTTTGATTCTTGAGTTTACTCATACTATTGAAGTATGGAATGAAACCCTGGCTCAAAATGAAATATCCATCGAAAATATATTCAATTTCCTAATGCGATCCATTCATGTTTGTAGACGTTATTGTCGGGCCGACATTGAATTGACGTTTTAAAGTGATTTCAGCGTGTTTTTTTCTTCCTTCAAATATATAAATTGAATCTAAGTCCAACTATCCAGCAGCTACATTCATTTTGGTTGAAAATTCCAATTTCTTAAATTACCACAAATACAAGAACCGATCGCTTATCAATGAGACGCATATACTTTATTTCATTTCCTTTGTCGCCTTCAATGCGACTTATTATGCATGATAAGCATTTTGTATTTCTCTATTTGGCATGAATGGAATATTTGCTGTCATTGTTTCGGATGACTTTGAGTTGAAATGGAAGGAACAGTATTTGGTTATTATTTCGATGACACTTGCTACGCGTTTGGTGCTACTGAATCGAATAATATACGCTTGGGCTGTGCAAATTGCCACCATAATTCGCTGAATAATACCGGTTGAATTGATTGTGTTCGGCAATTTTCTTTCAATTCACTACAAATTCTTTTTTATATTTGTCGTTGTGTGACAATTACCATTCATTCAGCCCATTCGATTTACATTTTTTGGTAAGTTCAATTGCTTGTTGGTGAGGGAAAAACTCAATAGTAACTATATATCGCATTCTATCTTGCCACAATATACAAGTAAGGAATATTCATTTCCTATCAGACAAAAAAAAAAATTAAAAAAAAATAATCGATTTCACACAAAAAAACTTCGTTTTGATTGTTAATCTGATGAAAATATTGTGGCCATTGAATGGACCGCATAAGTATTAGTGTGCTCAGGATGTAAATAATAAACACCATCTCCATAAAAATCAATCTATCGCTTTGATTTGTTAAAAGATTAAAGATAGGATTTGCATGCAATTTCTTTCAGATAGCTGCACCCGGCACCCCAATGAGCTTGAAACGAGATAGAAAAAATGAAAAAAAAATCAGCCATCGGCTGAACTAATATTTCATTCAGTTTTCAGCTTTTTAAGTTCGTTTATCATTTCATTCTGCTATTTCAATTCCATAATAATGATTCAAATTTTAGGTTAAACTCAGGCTCAAGCTTTGTACGCAAACAACGTTCGTTTCGTTTGAGGACATAAAGGAAAAACTACATTTTGTGGTAAATTCAAGTGCTCATATGCATCATGCACATTCGATAAAAAAGGAAGAAAATTGTTGTTTTGCTCGTTTGCTCTCACATAATATTTAACACATCGTCGAATGAGCTTATATTTATTGTTCAAACATAGTGAAAATGAAATGATAAAAAGAAACACTGTTTGTGAACTGTTAAAACAACAAAGCGTATCCATGATGCAAAGCATTGGATTAATGAATCAATTAAAGAAAAATGCGAATCGATCATTAACCGAGAAATATAAGTATTCGAGCAAAGAAGTATCAAAAAAAAAAATCTTCAATGGTTCACTTGGTGCATTTAAAATCAAGCATTTTATTCATTCGCATATGAAATCGACATCGCCAAACCTTGTCTAAAAATAATCATATTTTTCCTATTTGACATACTTGAGTGATCAAATGCAGGGAATGCTGACATATGAAAACTTTGAAGTTAAATGGCCGAAAGACATTGTGTTTATTTGCATGAATGAGGACGATTTCAAACATTAAAATATAAACGCAACCAATATGCCAGAAATATAGGTTTATCAAGATAAAAAATGAGTCGAATTGGAAAGTCCAATCAGTGGAATCAAGGGAACAAATAAAAATTGAAATGATGTTTATTCAGATGTGTTTCACCGATAACATCGCAATTACATACTAAAAGATTGAGCGGAGAAACAAAAAATACAGTCATCGAGAAACACAAAAACCCATATGCCGAATGCAGATGCGAACACACAAAGCACAATCCGATCTGCACTTTTTTTCTTCATTTTTCTGAATGGTTGGCAAATGGCAACCATTTATATACTTTGATATAGTTTGATAGTCAAAGTTTAACATATATTCACATCTCGCATAATGGTTCAAGATTAAACATTTTGATAAAATATATAGATTTGTATCCAGTG